>JAJEJH010000713.1:0-105774 GCA_026122585.1 Anacardium occidentale | reverse complement strand
ACTCAATCTCTCTGTGTCTCAAGTCTGCATAGCTTTTCTGTCGATCCTGGGCCTGTCTCATCCTCTGTCTGATGATCCTGATCTGCTCAATCATCCCTTGAACTATCTTTGGGCCCATAATTTTCTCTAGAGAATCTCTCTCTCCAACCTTATCCCAATGAAGAGGAGATCTACACTTCCAACCGTACAACACCTCAAATGGAGCTATCTGAATCGTCACCTGATAACTGTTATTGTAAGCAAACTCCATGGGGGGAATCAACTCTGCCCAATCGGTCTGGAAGTCTATACAACAGGCTCTGAGCATATCCTCCAAGATCTTATTCACCCTCTCAGTCTGGCCATCTGTCTGAGGATGATAAGCTGAACTGAACTACAACTTAGTCCCCAAGGCTCTCTGTAATGATCTCCAGAAAGCTGATAGGAATCTGGAGTCTCTGTCTGACACGATAGTCTTGGGAACACCATGAAGTCTGACTACCTCTCTGATATACAGTCTCCCCAACTGATCTATAGACATGCCCTGTTTGACTGGCAGAAAATGAGCTGACTTACTCAGTCTGTCCACAATCACCCAAATACCATCAAATCCTCTCTGAACTCTAGGAAGACCAGAAATGAAATCTATCGAAATATCTTCCCACTTCCACTCAGGAATACTCAAAGGATGAAGTAAACCTAAGGGTTTCTGATGCTCTGCCTTAACCTGCTGACATATCAGACATCTGGAAACAAAGTCTGCTATGTCCTTCTTCATACCTGACCACTAGAAACTCTTCTTGAGATCTTGATACATCTTTGTACTGCCTGGGTGTGCTGAATACACCTTACTGTGTGCCTCTGACAATATCCTCTGCCTCAACTCTGAACTCTATGGCACACATACTCTATCTCTGAATCTCAAGATCCCATATCTGAACTCAAAGTCTGACACTGCTCTCTCTGACATCCTCTGAAGCATACTCTGAGTCCACTCATCTGACATCTGACTGTCTCTGATCTCATCATACAACGAGGATCTGATTTGAATCTGGAGAATCCTGTAGTAACTATCTCAATCTGCTCTCTGGCAATCTCATACTGCAGCTCTCTTTGAACTGAAAGACTGGATAAGACTACTCGTCTGCTCAAGGCATCAGCCACTACATTGGCTCTCCCTGGATGATATCTGATGTCGACATCATAATCCTTCACCAGCTCTAGCCATCTCTTCTGTCTCATATTAAGCTCTCTCTGTGTAAAGAAATATTTCAGACTCTTATGGTCTGAATAGATGCTACACTTGACCCCATATAAATAGTGTCTCCAAATCTTCAGGGCGAAAGCAACTGCAGCTAACTCCAAATCATGGGTAGGATACCTCATCTCATGATCTCTCAATTGCTTGGAGGCATAAGCAATGACCCTACCGCTCTGCATCAGAACTGCCCCAATCCCTTCATGGGACGCATCTGTGTAAATGTCAAACTCTACTCTCTCCTGAGGTAGTGCCAAAACTGAAGCATTAGTCAATCTCTGCTTAAGCTCCTGGAAACGTGCCTCACACACATCTGTCCAAACAAATGGAACCTCTTTCCTAGTCAAGGCAGTGAGAGACCTCACTAGGCTAGAGAATCCCTCAATAAACCTCCTGTAATAACCTGCCAATCTAAGGAAGCTTCTGATCTCTTTCACTGTCTTTGGCCTTGGCTAACTCAATATAACCTCCACTTTACTGGGATCCACTGAAATGCCATCTGCTGTCACCACGTGACCCAGAAATGCTACTCTATCAAGCCAGAACTCACACTTGGAGAACTTGGCATACAACTGCCTATCTCTCAACCTCTGAAGCACATATCTGAGATGCTCCTCATGCTCTACCACACTCCTGAAATATACCAGAATGTCATCAATGAAAACCACCACGAACCGGTCTAAGCAATCATGAAACACCCGGTTCATCAGGTCCATAAAGATCACTGAGGCATTAGTCAACCCAAATGGCATGACCACGAATTCATAATACCCATATCTGGTCCTGAAAGCTGTCTTGGAAACATCACTGTCTGCCACTCTGACCTGATAATATCCAGATCTCAGATCGATCTTGAAAAACACAGTTGCACCTCTCAACTGATCGAACAAGTCATCTATCTGGGGTAGGGGATACTTGCTCTTCACTGTCATTCTGTTCAGCTCCCTGTAGTCGATACACATCCTCATCGACCTATCTTTCTTCTTAACAAACAGAATCAGAGCTCCCTAAGGTGAACAACTGGGACTGATAAATCTCTTATCTGTTAACTCCTGAAGTTGCTTCTTTAACTCCTGAAGCTCAGTTGGAGCCATCTGGTACGGAGCTTTAGAAATTAGAGCTGTACCTGGAAGAAGCTTAACACTAAACTCTAACTCTCTGTTTGGAGGTAACCCTGACAACTCCTCTGGAAATACATCTGAAAACTCCCTGACAACTGGTACCTCCTCAATACTCAGACCCACTGAACTGCTACAAACAACATTGGCCAAATATCCAAAACAACCCTGTCTCAATAATCTACTCGCCTAAATACTGGAGATCATCAGACTGTCAACTCTGCCCTCACCAAACACAAACTGATCAGGGCTTATGTGGAATCTCACCTTCTTCCTTCCACAATCTATCACTGCACTATATCTCCCCAAGAAATCCATCCCCAAAATCATATCAAAATCTGTCAACTCTAGTAGAATCAAATCAATCATCATCTGCCTACCCATAATCTCTATCTCCTGATCTAGGAGAACTCTGTCACTCAACACAAATCTCACATCTGGCATCTCTATCTGGATACTCCTATTGGCCACACTAGGGTCAACCCCTAATCTCTCCACTACACTCCATGATATAAAGCTATGTGTGGCTCCACAATCAACAAGTACAAATAAAGGAGTACCAAAATAAAGTAACTGACCGGTAACTGCATGGGGAATGGCCTCTGCCTGCTTCTGGCGGACTACATAAACTCTAGCTCTGCCTCTGCCTACTCCTGAAGGACCGGCACCTCCCTCAAGTGCTCTATCATCAGCTCTGGGAATATCTGTTCCACCTCTATCAGTTCTAACTCCGCCTCTGGGTGGACCACTTTGACCTCTGAACTGACCGACTCCACCTCGGCTCGACCCACCACCAGCTCCAACTCTGGCTAGACACAATGCCATCATGTGCCCTGGCTGATGACACCAATAACATACTATCTGGCCGACTAGACACTCTCCTGAATGGCGCCTGCCACATCTGGCGCACTGTGCCGACTGGGGCGCAACTCTCTACCTCTGACTCTGGAAACCTCGGGCAAATCTCTTGGCTCACATCAGCCTCTTGCCCCTGTCTCTATCATCTATCCTCTGATCTCTGTCAGATGCTCTGCTCAAAACACCCATCCTTTATAATCCGACCTCTGATCTGAGTGCTCTCCCCAATGCATCACTAAATCTCTGGGAAGGATTTGGTCCTGTCATCACATCCTTGTAAATAGCAGGATGCAAGCCGTAGATAAATTTCTGAACTCGGCCCATCTCGGTCCCTACCAAACTCAGGACGAATCTCGCCAATGCATTGAATCTGGTGGTGTACTCCTTGATTGAACTGGACCCCTAAGTCAAGTCAATGAACTCCTGGGCCTTAGCATACACCACCTCCATACTCCTGTACTCAGCGTCAAAAAGTCATCTGAATTCTACCCATGTCATCTACTACTTACTAAGGGTAGCCTTGGCTAGGCCCCACCAAACCTTAGCATCACCCTTGAGAAGGAATACTGCATATCTGACCTTCTCTCTCTCTGATAATGTGTAGAGTCTCATTACATTCTCCATGGACTCTATCCACTCCTCTGTCACTGCTGGATCCCTGGATCCACTAAATTTAGCTGACTGAAATGATCCTGGCAGATGATAAATCGGATGAATTCTGTTTGAAGAACTAGTACCGATTGTCTCGGTACTCATACCCTGACTGTACTCTGAATACCCCGCTGGAAACTGATACCTCTCTCTAACTGACTGAGGTCGTGACTGATACCTCTCTCTAACTGACTGAGGTCGTGACTGATACTAATACTGTCGCTGATACTGTGGCTACGACTGATGCTGTGACTAGGAATGTCTTCTTCTTGGAATCTGATAACTCTCATCTAAGGAGGAGTAACTTTATCTGGCTCTGTAACATTACCCACTCCAGCTTGCTGGAGGCTCTCTCTGACTACATCCCCAATCATCTCTCTCAACTGATCTGGTCTCATCGACACATGGGAGGTACTCTGAGATCGCCGCCTATCACTCACACTCATAGGATGGGCGGGTGAACTACTGTCTGTCTCATCTAGACATCTAGGGACATACTCTTCTCTATCTATAGCATCACAACAAACTGGGGTTAGAATCATATATCACAATCAAAGCTGGAAATAAATACCTGACTGTACTGTGAGGAGGGTCTGGACAACGACTGCGAAGGAGAGAAAAAGGCACCACACACTTACAATTTGCTCTGATACCAACAATGTAAGACCCGCCGCCACGAGTACCCCTGCTGTGGAATAACTATGGGGAGCTTTTATTAATAACTGAAAATTCAGGTGCCCGCGACGGGAATCCTACAAAAATAATAAAAACTTCCTGAAATCTGCTATACATTTAGAATTACAGATGCGGAAGTTGAAATATATATATATACATACATCAACTGGAATATACATATCTGTTCTGTACAATGGGCCCAATGGCCTATATCATATATATACACTGTTCTTGTACATCTGGATACATAAAGCATTTACAAAATGACCCTACAGGTCCAAAACTGTGTAGTACAACTCAAAACTGAGATCACGGTGTAGGCCTTCTCCTGTCAGCCTCGAACCACCCGCTCCTCGGAAACAGCACGAACCACCTGAAAAGGATGGAAGAAGGAGGGGGATGAGTGATAAAGATCACCCAGTAAGCGCTCCTTACTTCCCTCAAAACCCAAGCAAGCACAAACAATCACAATAATCAAACATACCTGGGCCTCGCCCTATTCATACATCTATGCGCTTGCTGAAATCTAAAACTGTTATCTGAATCTCATTCTCATTATATACTGATATCATTATTATTCATGTCATGATGTGTATGTCATGTCATACTAACTGAAAATACTAGATGTATGCATTTGAATATCTCTACGTACCCGAAGGTACCTACTGTGCTGATCAGACTGGTAAACACAGGGATTCGACATCCTGGTCATGTGGGTTGAACAGTCTAGCTTCTGGCTAGAAAGCTGAATTTGAATGCTGCTGCCCAATCTGACTGGTGTTAGATGGTAAAATTTGAAATGCTGCTGAGCGTTCTAACTGGTGTCAAAAGGCTGAATCCCACAGATGCCCCTCGTGTTCCACCTATACTCTTACCCATACGTCAGGTTCTAAATACTGTTGAATTCGGATCCTTTGATCTTCTCTGAAGCTACATGTAATGCCATGATATGCATATGTAGCTTATTATCTGAATACATGCTCATCTGATGCTTATCTGAAGCCATTTAACCTTCATTCTGAATTCACATGCTTAATTTCTCATTTTTAATTCTTTTTCTGAAAATCTGCAGGTGCACGGTGTGCAGGAAAGGTGCACAGGCGTGAGCCAGGATGTACGGGGTCGTGCGCTAGTCGTGCGCCTGACCGTGTAAGCTACTGGAATTTTCTGAGAATTTCTTTAAAAGCGCACGCACTGGCGTGCGTCTGCGGACACACGAGCGTGCATGTGCATTTTCTGGCCGTGCACACAGCGTGCACACGGGCGTGCATCTGGAAAAACAAAGGCACACGACCGTGCCATGCAGGCACACGGCCGTGCGTCTTGTTCTTCAACAAGAGCACCACCTGAAATTTTCCTTAAACTCATGCCAATTCACACTCAATTGCAATAACACTTCAATGACACATTCCCAGCACCACAAACAACACATTTCAAGCACCAAATTCGACATGCATCAAGCCATATGGATTCTACCATGGAAGCATATCAATTTCTCTCACTAAAACATAATCAACCAACATGCATGGATCAAGGATGGCCAAAATCAATGTTTCACACATCAACCATCATCATATAACATGTATAACATTCATCCAAGCACCACGACTCATCAAACATGCTGGGAAATTGCGAGAAGAAGTGAAAGAACACTTACCTCACGCCATGCTTCTGAAAACAAACTTTCGAACTATTCTCTATGCTCTCTAACTTGATCAGGAGCTATGGCTGGCGGCACTTCTTCCCTAAGATTGGGAGCTGCTGAAAAGAGGAGAGAAACTTTAGCTAAAATGAAAATGGGTGAGAAAAGAATTAAACTTTCTCTCGGCTCACTTATATAATATGCTATGCACGGTCGTGCATCAAAGGCGCATGGGCGTGCACAAGGGAAAATGGGCTTAATTCATTTTTCGCTCACTCACCTGATCGAATCCTTCTGAAAGGATTCAAACGAAAGCCACACGACTCCGAAAACTTACTAACTCACCCCTGAACTTTACTAGACTCCCAATCTCTCTCTGAATCTCGTTTCTAACCCCAAAACTCTTTCCCTAAAGGCTTTTCTAACCTGGGATGCTATATATACCACCATCTAAAAATAATCAACAACCTAGTGGGGAGGTAACGTATATAAAATATGTTCATATAATAAATTTCTTCAAATAAAGTAATTAATTCAAAATTAATATATATGGTTTGTTCATTTGTGTGTCATAGGTATCCCATCCATTAAGTAGCTATCACTCTTCATATGAAAACTAGTAAGTTTGTATACTAATTTGTATTTACGTATTGATGAAATGTTTTCCATCTATTAGAAATGGGTATTGATAAATTCCAGTCGATTAGAGGGCTGGTTTGTATGTGATTATGAAGTGTTGAAATTATTTGTTGTTAGGTTTATTTGTTGTTTGGAATCTATGTGATTTTATCTAACTTAATTAGTCGTGTATTCTTATGAACTCTTATTAGAGAAGTTTAGTAACACACTTTGTCAAAAGCAAATTTCTAATGGTTGTTGTGTTTTGTCATTTTGAATCAAATTAACTTCCTCACTTGTCTTAACCAAGTTGGTAGCATGTATAATTGTCTTAATGCTAAAAAAGTAAGTTGGTGTTTTAAGCTTTGAGGTATTATTAGAGTATTACCATTTTTATGCGTGTTATTCAAGTTGTTCCCAATCATAAAATTTATACATACCTTTTCACTACAACATCTGGTAATGTCTGATATTTGGTTTGGTTTTGAGAATACTTGTGAAGAGATTTCTCAAATAGCCACATTATGTATATCTCATTATATTTTGTTGGTATATTCCATTTTGTTTGCCTTTGACAATGTCTTTTTTGGAGTGAAATTGTAAACTTAGACTTGCCATACATAAACCTGTCTTTTTAAATAAGGATCTAGTGCATAGGCTTAAGAACTAGGTTTTTCTATCTAATTATCTTCTGCTAACTGTATTCCTTTCTTAATTATTTATTATTGTGCTTGCATTTGTTTGAAGCATGCAACTAAATTTTCCTTTTTGTGGTTGGGATGAATATGTCATTGCTAGGTTAGATCTTTGTGGATAATACAACTGGATTAAATATTCTTTTCTAAATTTGACATTAAGATATTTTATACTTGTAATTATATATTGTTGAGACATCTATTTGCATACTACATGACTTTTAACTATGTAGTTCATATATTTGTCGTTTCTTTTGATGTTGCAATTCAGTATTGCCCAAGTAATTTTACTTTTGTGATTTATTCTACGTAGAGTGACCATTTATGGACATTGTTTGTTATTTTTATGTTTAATTTTTTTTACATTTTCAATTTTTTCCTAAAGCATATGTCAGAGTTTTGGCTTCAGTTCTCCAAACAAGCTCCATGACAATTAATGTAAAAGTTTCGACTTTATGTGGTGATTGATTATTATATATGTTTATATTAAGTATTCTGATAATACTTCTATCAAATATTTTATTAATAAATTCACGAATTTACTTGTATGTGTTTGTAGACGTTACATTGACTTGCATATATTGTTGTAAATTTTTTTTTTTTTTTAGTTTTGTCAAAATTTATTGTATTGCATATTAGATTGCCTATTATTACAGGAAAAGTGTAATGAATATAATTAATAGGAAGTAAAAAGTGTATAGAGAAATATTGCATTAGAAATGCCACTAAAAACCAAAAAAACGATGCTAAAAATCAACGAAAAATGCAGTTATAAACCAGGGAAAAATGCCACAATTTAAAAAAAATGCCGGTATAGGTTATGATGGGAAAAAATAAAAATGTTGCTAAAATCTATAAAAAATGACATTATAGCTCTTCAAAACCGTTAGAAATGCGCATGCAAAAAAAGTGGGATAAAAGACCTGGCGGCAATTGGGGTTTTATTAGTATTTTGAAACACCGGTAAAACTCACATAAATGTCGCTGTAGACTCGGGTTTTACTGGCATTTTTGAAAAACACTGGTAAAACTTTTACCGATGTACGAATTATTGATATTTCATCGAACGCTAGTAACCTCAATTGTAGCGTTTTAAAGCGTCGGTAAAAAAAAAAAAAAAAAAAAGTCGCTAAAAACCCTTCCTATTGTAGTGAAAGAAGGCACAAGTTTGTAAGGAGTCAAATTGGTGTCACTTGGAATGCAATTACAGAAGGCAGGTTAGACTGGCACCACAACATTGACGCAAGGCGTTACAATGCCATAGCTTTAAAAATAAGGTAGGCTGGATAAAACCAAGGTGTTATGATAGGCCACAATTACGTTGTAACGAGTGCATGTAAATAGGACGTAGAGCATGGAGTGTGCGTGAAGCTTCTATCCTGCCATAATGCTTAAGTGCATAACCCAACACCTATACATAGACCACTATAGTGCTCAAGTTGTGCACCCCCAGCACCAACACATCTATAATATTCTAGAACGAGTACGCTACGATGCGATATACACCCGCCATAGTGTGACAAACGAGAAATTGAAAACCTTATTTTTTTCATGCATTTTCCTTAGTTTCTAGGGTTTGTTATTTAATTAGGAGTCCTTACCCCTACAAGGATTTTCAATAAATAAATATTGTTCAAACTCCATTAACAAACAAGTTGCTAATGTTATGAAATTAACATATGAATTATTCTTAAAAATGAGAGAGCTATTTTTAGAGTGTTATTCTTATGTTCTGAATTGAATTAAAAAAACTCTGCAAGAAGTAATCAATCTTACAGTTTGAACCAAGGTTGGGGTTTTATAGACTTAGTTTCTATAGGATTTTAATATGATAGATCTAGCATTAGAGTTTTATAGATTTAGTTTCTATTGGGTTTCAATTCAGTTGACTAAAACTTTTCTAATATTTCTAGGGAGATCAATTGATTTGGGATTGACCATCTTTGAGACTATGGTTCCATGTCAATTGGTATCAAAGCAAGATTCTAGTAAGCTTTTTTAAATCTATCCTTTATATTTGTTTCTTAGATTTTTTTTGTTCTATACAAAAAAAAAAATCATAATTGGTATCTTGTTCATGTTTTCGTCTTGTTGCATCCTTTTGTTCTTGTTCTTGTTCTTGTTCATGTTTTTTTTTTCTTTGATCATATTTTCGTTCCATAAATTAAAAAAATCAGTATCCTGAAATTTCATCCTGGCTAGAATTCATAATTTTATTGCAATTTATTGCAGGACTGCCTTGTTGATTAAGTTTCCGTTGAAAATTTGTTAAACTTGCATCTTGTGAAAAAACGTGTGGAAAAAAAATTAGGTTTTCAATTTCCCATCCGTTGCGTTGCGGCGGGTGTATATTGTGCTGCAGCGTGCCCGTTCTGGAATGTTATGGACAGAAGCTTGTGCACGCACTTCATGCTTTGCCTCCTGTTTGCATGCACTCATTGGAGCGTAATTTTGCCTTGCCACGAGGCCTTGGTTTTGTCCTGCCTGCCTTGTTTTTGATGCTATGGCGTTGCAGTGCCTTACTTTGGCGCTGGTCCAGCTTGCCTTCTCCAATTGCATTCCGAGTGACACTAACTCGACTCCTTGCAAACCCGTGCCCTTTTGTGGTTGAATTCATGTCTCTTCAAGCCTAGATTCGTATGATCAACATCCTTCAATGCTTTGATCATCAATAATGTCTGCACAAATTCAAACAATACTTCCTCGAATCATTTTGCTCTTATGCTTGTAGTTGGTCTTTTCGTGAGATTTAAAGAATCTTTCGAAGCTTGCGTGACAATAAAGAAGTGTAAATAACTAGAATCCATTGAAAATAAGTAGCGAAAAAAAATAAGGAACCTTATTCTTGCTCTGTTACCGTGATAAAAGAAATATGAAAATTATACAGGTAAACGACTAATTTCCACCCAACGTTTTTCTAAGTGACAAACTCTCGCCAACAAACTTTTAAAAGTTAAATCCTCATCTGTTGACCAAAGTTAACGGTTAAATTTAATAGTCAACCGTTAAATTCAACTGGTCAAAAGGGCATTTTTTTTTTTTTAAATAAAAAATTTACAAAAATAATTAATTTAATTTTATAAAAATAATTAAAATATAAAATTATATTAAAATTATTATAATAATAAATTATTAATTAATTAAATTAATAAAAGTCAAAAATAAAATTTAAAAAAGTAGTCATTATCGTTTGCAACATCGTTGGTGACAATGATTGGTGAAAACTTAACTAGGTGACCAAAAATGATCATCTGATTTGATTTATAATCAGATTTAGCCATAAAAAATTTGATGGTCTCTATTATTAGAGATGGTAAAAAACGACTAGTACTAAAGTGGCCTAATTGAACCAAAAGGTTATTTTTGGTCACTTAGTCAGGTTTTCGATGGCAACAGTGCCCGCTTTTTTTAAGTTTTATTTAATTTTTACAATTTTTAATTTATTATTAATTTATTAATATTATTTTATATTAAAATTTATTTTAATATTTTTTTAGTGAAAAATATTTTAATCATTTTATTAAAAATGTTAATAAAATTAAAAAAAATTAGTTAATGTGTGGGTACTTAACTTTTTAAAAGTTTTTGAATGGTATTTTGTAATTTAGAAAACATTGGCTGGGAATATATGAATTGGCCAATTATATATAATATTGTATTGAATGAGTTGAGTATCACAACATATACAAGAAACTAGATAATCTTATACAAAAAAATTAGATCAAATAATTGTACAAAAAATTAGATAATCTTATAAGAGGAAACTGTATCAAATAATTAAAAAAAAATTGAATAACCGTATGCAAAGAAACTAGGTAATACCATGTCAATGGTATGTAATATTTTAAATTATTGGAACCATTAATTAGGATAAAGTTTTGATATTTGTTACCTTATTAGAGGACGGCCTAGTTTCATAATTCATAATTTTTATTTTTAGAAAATAGAATTTCCTATTAACACACTAAAATTTTAAATTATCATATAAGTGATTAACACTATGTAACTAATGTTAATTTATTTTTAATTCAAAATTATTCAATTACATTATAATAAATCATCTAAATATATAAAATAAAAATATAGAAATTATTATATAATTTTATTGAACACCAATAATATTAAGGGTATTGACTGTCTATCTTGAAACTTAATGGGAGATTGGATATGATAACCCTAAAATATATAATAATACAAAAAGTGGATGCTTTTAGGACGACAAAACTTTATCATGATACATTTACATTAATTTTAGCAAATAGATCTTTTAAATTTATATTCATAAATAATATTGAATATAAATGGACAAGCAGGCCATCCAAAAACACCCCATCGGAAACCTCAACATCATCATAATGGATATTCATTTTCACATCCATTCATATCCTTGACTATTCATATTCGAAGGGCCAAAGGATTTAATTTCACCCAAAATTTTTCTAAATCAACAAATCATACTCTTCAAATATAAAAATATTAATAGATAAAAAGATATTTTTATCATTTGAAATAAAATTTAAAAAATAATAAATAATAAAATAATTTTTTTAAAAAAATAATAAAAAAATTAAATGAAAAATTTTGTATTCCACTACTTCCAGCGACTCCACCACAACTGGCTGCTTGTTTGTTGGCATTGCACCAATTTTGCATATTGGTTTTGTGTTCTTGGCTTTCAGCAGAAGGCAGCTTTTAAAGATCACTGACAGTATGAAACACGCCCTCCTTGAAATTTATTATTATTATTATTATTATTTTTGTTATAGGTTTCTTGAAGTTTGTCGCATCCTTATTCTTTTGTTTGGGGCATTGAATTATAACGTGGAAGATTGGTGTTTGGAATGAGTTTGATGGGATTGGATTCAGATTCTTCGATAATGAGCTGTTAAGGGAAAGGCAATTAGCGATTGATGAATGATGGCACATGTAATCAAATTGAGTGTGGAGTATAGGCTTTTATATTTGGCTTCTCCTTTAAAAAAAAAAAAAAAAAGCATATTTGAATTTATTTATTTATTTTTAAAATTTTTTTGATCTTATTTTATTAATTATTAATTTAATATTTAAATATTATTTTTTTTTTATTATACTTTTTTGCTTTTTTGGTTGGGGATATTTTGAACATTTTATAAAAAAAGTTTACAAGATTGCATAAAAATGTGTCATAAATGTTTACATTTTAAAAAATTGATGAATGAAATTTTATTTCTTAGAAAAATATTGGGTGGGAGTAAGTCCTTTGGCCTATACATAAAATACTATACAGGGCGGGTTCCATTTAGATTTGGCCAACTCACATGCATCAATTGTCATGCTGTAAAAGATAATATATATATTAGCACAAAAGATATTTTTCACTCAATGTTTAATAAAATAATAATTTTTATTCTTTAAATTTGAAAAACTAATTTTCAACTATTTGCTAAAGTTATAATTACCAATAAAAAGATATTTATAATATTTTATGTAAATATTATAAATTATAGATATAAATATTATATTTTAAAAACTTGAGGTTAATATATATATTTTTTATCTTATTAAAGAAATTATTTAATAATGTGATATTTATGAACTTAATTTGTTATATTCTTTTTAATTGTTTAGAAGTGTAGTTGTCATTTTTAAATAATTGAAAAACATTATTAAAATTTTAAAATTTTCAAAAAGTTCTAAATTTTTTGGAATTTTAAAAACTCTCTTGAAAATTTTATTAATATTTTTAATATTTTAAAAAATTATAATTTATTCTTAAATATATGATTTTTTGTTATTAATCAGTAACTTTTTTTACTTTTAATTAAAACTATTATATAAAGTGTAAAAATTTGACAGGTTTTTTGGGCCGAAAAACTATTCCCACCCAAAGTTTTCTTAGTTAGCAATCCCACTAAAAAAGTTTTAAAAAGTCAATTACCCACTCTTAACCAAAGTTAGAGGAATATTTTTATCTTTTTGAATAAAAATTAAAAATAATTTTTGTAAAAACAATTAAAATATTAAAAAAGTTGTCAGCATCGACTGCAGCGTCACTGATGGCAATAACCACTATTAGCATAACCAAGTGACTAAAAACTATCACCTGGTTCTATTGATAGTCGGATTTGACCGCTCGAAATCTAGTAAAAATGGTCAGATCTGACCATTTGCACCATTGGAGATGGTCGAAAGCAATCAGTTTTAAATATTTCGATCATCTTCAGCCATCTCTAATGACAGAGGTGGTTAGATTTGATCGTATTCGTCAGATTGGCCATCTCTGCCATCAAAGTGATCAGATTAGACCTCAATGGAACCAAGTGATTGCTTTCGACCATCTGGTTATGTCAACGATGGTCACTGTCGTCGATGATAGTGGCTATTTTTTATAATTTTTATTTTATTTTTAAAATTTTTATTATTATTGTAATATTATTTTATATTTTAATATTATTTATATTAAATTTTATTTTAATATTAATATTATTTATGTTTATGGAGGGTGTTTTAGTCTTTTCAAGAGACAAGGGTGGGCACTTGACTTTTTAAAACTTTATAGGTGGGACTTGGTCAGTTAAGAAAACCTTCGGTGGGAATATGTCGTTTAGCCTTTTTTTTGCCAGTAATTTTATTAAAAATTTAACGAACATATAAAAAATTTATTTTTAAGAAATTAACATTAACAGCCAAAACTGTCAGGCTGCTCAAACTGTAAAACTAACATTAAAAGCCTTGATTATTCGAATCCTCCGAATTTTCGGTTCCTCAAAATACACTAATAATAATAATAAATCCACCCTGCTGTCACAAAAAAAATACAAGTAGGTTTCATTTCCAAAATGATAAAAATAATGAAAGGATTCTATTGAAACCCTTCGATATTTATAAAATTCAATCCAAATTCCAATCTGCTCCTGTTGTCACTCTTTTGTCTATCTGTCTCTTTCTCTCTCCGTATATTATCATCTTAATAAAGAATGAATGTCGTAAACAACTCTTTATTTCCTATAAATCTCCTATATCTTCTCTCTTTCTTTCATCTTTCTCTTCGCTAGAACAACATCTTTGTTTTTCAAGAGAGGAAAAGAGAGAAAAAAAAAAAAAATTAAGAATTTTATATTACAATTATGGGGGGTTGTGCAACTAAGCCAAAGGTGTTGACGGGTGATGAAGAGGGGATGGTGCCGGCACCCGTTCCGGAGCCGGCTAAGGAGGAAGCTGCAGCATCTGCCCCGGTGGCTGTAGAAGCCAAAGAGGTGGTGGTTGATGACAATAAAGAAGGTGATGACAAGAAGGTTGACGGTGTTGGTTATGCTGATAGTGGTGGTAATGAAATTACTAAGGTCGTGGAGATTGTCGAAGATGGAAAGGCTGATGATCAAGAAACCAAACCTCGATCTCTCAGTAACTTGTTCAAGGTGGTAACATTAATTAATATATATATATATATATATATATTACTTTTATTGTTTTCATGATTTTGTAAGTAAAAATTTTTAGTACTTTGTTTTGGTTTTCTTAGATCTAATTTTGCTTCAACACATATTTATGTGTTTTATCTGTAGTTTCATAATTTGAGAAGATACCCAGATCATTGCTGATTATTTCTTTTAACTGGGATACTTATTTTATTTAATTCATCATACTTTGTTTCAAAAATGAAATAAAGATATTGAAGGCACTAGAATTTCAGTCAATTTTTTAAAGGGAATTTACACAAAATTTTCTGCTATATTGAACCTGGCCCATGTCGTTTTCCACTAGTGTAGTATTTTGTCGGCATGTTTGTTTCCCTTAAAGTATATAAAATCATTCACAGAAAGGTGAATTTCCCTTCGTAAAATTTTGCTTTTCTTTCCTCTTTGTTTTAGTTTGATGTGCACAGAACTTCGACGGTTTTAGAATCTGTGCCTACAAAAATTATATTTAGTTCTCTCTCTTGACTATATCTCCGTTAGATGACAAACAGGAGGTTTCAGTTCAAGACCCACATATTGGATTGTTTCTGCTTGTTTGTTTTGTTTACCAACTTCTCGTATTATGGCTATTTCTGTACACTTGTGAGAGCTTGACATTAGTGTTGTCTAGCTTCAAGAGCTTCTTGTGTCTTAATGTCTCCCATGTGAAAGAGAACTCAATTTTCATTATTATAACAAAAAAGAAAAAAAAAAAAAAAAAGAAAACGAAAGTTTTCTGTGGGAACCAATAAAAATGTCACGTCAGTACAATAGAATAACACATGCTCCTCTTGGTTAGTGCTATTTGCATCATTTTCTTAGAAATTTTCCTCGGATAAAAGTTGAATGATTCAAACAGTTGAATCTATAGTTTGAGTAGATTGAAAATGACTTGAGAATAATGTATTTGCAGGATGGGTTTGTTTTGTGGGTACCATTGATTATAATGTATAAATCAATGATGGTGTAGGTGCATACACCAAATATTCGTAAAAGATTATTTTTACTGGTTGTTGGGTTCTCATCTGTATATACATATTTTTTCATTTTAAATAAAATTTCGGCCAAAGGAATTTGGATTTTGGTTTTCTGAATTTTAATTTTTGCAGACTGATAAAGGGCAGGAGTTAATACCAGTTGATGATAATGCTCCTTCAGAGACCGTGAAAGAAGAATCGACTGAGGCTGAAAAGGCTAAAGAAGAATCCGAGACAAAGCAACCTGAAGCTGAAAATTCTAAAATTTTTGTTGAGAATACACTTACTGCAGATTTTGTTGATGCTCACGAGAAGCCTGATATTGTGAAAACATCTGAGAAGAAAACAGACGATACAATTATAACATCGGAGATTAAACCCGAAGATGAGCTGAAATGTGCTGAGATTAAACGTGAAATTGAAAAGCCATCTGATGAGAAGAAAATAGAAGAACCTAGGTGAAGTTGTGGAAGTATATAGTGTCAAAGTGTTAGAGGGATCATGTTGTGGACACTAAACACAGAAGCATCATTTTCTGTTCATTCCGCAGGGAAATTAAGGCTGCATGCGTGGTGGTTGCAGAAAACCAAGTAGTTCACTGGTAGAATTTTTATATTTTTGGTTAATTTTGTTGGTAAACTTGTTTTAATGTTTTGTTGCATGTCTCAAATTGGTTTTGAAACTGAAGTTTATATTTGGGATTGTAAAAATTATATATATGATCACAGATTGTTCTTATGTACCATTTTTTTGTGTTGATTTCTGGTGAATTCTCTGTTTCAAGTCTAATATCCTATTGCTTAGGTGCATACACCTGTATCAACACACAACACAGTATCAATCTCCTTCTTGCAATACAACACATAGCACAATTTCTTTTTCGACAGATTTATCACATTACATCAACACATAACACAATGTTTTTCACAACAACATTCTTTCTTCGCAACCTTTCTGCTCTTTATTTTTTCACAACACATTTCTCACTTATCAACATTACTCACTTCAACTCCAAGGGTTGACCCAAGTGGTAAAGGTTGATAGTAACTTTGTTGCGATTTGTTGTTTGAAATAGTGCACATTTAACTCAATGTGTTTTGTCTTGCTGTGAAAAAAAGGATTACAGGCCAGTGCATTTGCATTTTGATTATCACACCAAAGTACTTCCTTTTCAAGATTAACCCATATCATTTTAGAAAATAAGCTTCTAAACCATGTCAAAACCTTTTATTTTTAGAACTCCATTGCTATGAAGAATGATATGGTTTTGTTTGATTGGTGTTTAATAGATGACAAAAGCAAACACCGTTAGCTAAAGGTGTTAGAAGTTAATGTTGCGATGTCATTTTGGTGGGACAAAAATAAGTAAAGCAAAATAATCAAAGGATAACAATGAGACTTGGGTTGTTCGATGGATAGAGAAACGTTCCCCCTTTGTCTTTCCTTCATACTCTAGGATTCCTTTATTCTCCTCTTTATCACAGTTGTAATTTTTAGTCTTGCTTTCTTCTAAATATTGAATCAAGTGGTTAAATCAATGAGGTTGTTAACAATTTTGATTGGCTTTAACAACTTTGAATAGCTCTATAATTAGGTTTATAAAACCTTGTATTTTGGTTTTCAATTTTTTTCATTAAGTTGATTTTAATAATATCTTACTAAGGTATTATTCAAGAGTGTGTACTATTGAATTGTTGTTGTTCTTACTTGATAATATTTGATTCTGTTTATGGTATCAAAGCTCTAAATAGGCATTGAAGTATTGAATTATAAGGTGATGGAGTATGTAAGTGCATAAGAGAAGAATGATTGCTCTTAAAGTGCTTGTATGTCAATGGTAACACAAACTAAAGGCATTTCTAGTGTGGTGATACCTGTTAAGTTGACTAATGACAACTATCAGTACTGGAGAGTGCAAGTCTTGAACATGGTGGGATTTTTTGATCTTGAAGATTATCTAACTAGGTTAGTGACATGTCTGTTACTTTTTGTGTATATGAAAAATAAGAATGTTGTTGATAGAATCAAGAAGAGAAATCTAAAGTATTTAATTTGAAAAAAACATGATAATGTTTGTTGAACCCCAAAGTCTAAATGGTAAATAACCTAGAGGGGGGGTGAATAGGTTATCTAAAAATTTTATTAAGTTTTAATTACTTTCTTATTCAACCAACACAAACATGCAAATATATAAACACAATTAAATGACTAAGCAAATATAAATAAAAAGAGTAAGGGAAAGAAATGCTCAACCGATTTTAGAGTGGTTCGAAGCTTCTCCACACCTCCTACGTCCACTACTCCAAGCAATCCCGCTTGAAGACTTTTCTTCCACTAACTTCAACCCCGAAGTTACAATAGTTTTTTCAACAAGGGAATTTCGCCCTTTACACTAGTTTTGATACAAAGGATTGCACCCTTAACTTAGTTTTAACAAGGATTACGTCCCACACTAGTTTCACGGGATTACCCCCAAGGGTTTGTGGAATTTTTACAATAATTTGTCTCACAAGGCTAATTTACAATTTGCTCACAAGGTTTCTCTCTAAGGGTATACAAATATGATTTTGAGAGAGAGATTTGGAGAAGAATTAGAGAATGAAAGATTAGGAGTCTTAGGCTTGATTCTCTGACCCTTGCATCTTCAAATCATCTCCAATTTATAGGAAATTGGAAGAGATAGCCGTTGGGATGATTTGAGAGCCGTTGGAGCCTTTCTGGAAAGTTACACGGGCGTGTCCTTCTCTTGCACGGTCATGCTTCCTTTGTTCTTCACTTTCCAACGGTCATATTTTTCCTATCGTGCACACACACACGGTCGTGTGTTCTTGAAATTTTAGTTCTCCAAAATTCCAGAAGCTCACACGGTTGCACGCATGATACCCGCACGATTAGCATACGATCAGCATTTTCCAGGTAGCACGAGCGTGTGTCGTAGTTGCACGGGCATGTATCCAACAATTCTTTTCTTATACGGGCATGGCTGGATATGCACGAGAGTGTGCATCTATCACTTAATTGACACACGGTCGTGTGCTCGAAAAACACATGGTCGTGCGTCCTGTTTTCTTCGCACACGGACGCTTGCATGACTCAACCAGGGCGTGTGTTGCTTACGCACGGTCGTGCTTCATTGACACACGGTCGTGTGACATGCAAAATCTGCAAAAACAAAAACCTTTGGTCCTCTTTGTCATGTTCAATACATGCATGGACCAGTTATATATTTTAACATATGTTTTGCATCAATTCAAAATCCACAAAGGTCCAACAATCTCCCCCTTTTTGATTTGATGACAAAACTTATGTTAAAATGCATTTAAGCACAAAATATAGAGTTTATAAAGATATTCAAAATAAGCACAAAAGAAAATAAAAACATATAAACATATAATTTTAACATACCTAACATGTCTCCCCCTTTTTGTTATAAATCAAAAAGGCATGTTAAAACTTTAATTTAGCACAAAAAAATTTCCTCCCCCTTTGAAAGATAAATTATGCATACATATAAAATTTTCTCCCCTTATGAAAAGATAATTTTTTACTCCCCATTTTTCAAAGACTATGATACCAATTGTTGATAAATACTCCAACTAATATCAATTGACAGAAAACCATAAATACTCCCCCTCACAATAACACACATTTTCAATCAAGGTGCATTCAAGTTTTATTTCTCCCCCTTTTTGAAACAAAATATATGCATTAAATTCATCATTTTCATCTAAAGAATTTGATCATTAAAGCACATGGGAAAATATTTGCAGAAAAATAAAAAAATGTGAAACTGAAGCATTTTCTATAATTTGTGCCATGCACGGTCGTGTTGATGCTTTACACGGGCGTGTATCTCTGATTTCGTGATATGCACGGCCGTGTATCATTTATGCACGAGACCGTGACTGGGCAAATGTATCATGCACGGTCGTGCAACTCACATGCACGGTTGTGTATGACCTATAAAACCCAGAAAATCTATAGAAAACTGCAGTTTTCAAAACATTTTCAAATCTTTCAAAAATGATTTTTGTTTAATTTAAAGCATTGAAAGTAAACTAAAAACATATTTCAAACATGTTTAAACATAATTTAAATATAATTCACACATTTGAAACATTTTGCAAATTCTTGGGGAATAAAGAGAAATTCAAAACATTTAATGCAAACTTTGATCAAAACACATCAAACATATCATTTTTGCATGTTTTGACCATGGGGAACTTTCACTATATGAATTCATGTCATTTGTACTCAACACAAGTAAATTTAATCCAATTTGACATGAATTCCAACATTGCACATGTTATATCACAAGCATATATACATATCATTCTTGCATCAATTCAGCTCAACCAATCATACAAATCAAGTAAAAATATGCATATCAATTCAGTACAGTTATAATATGGCAAAGATCATCATCATCAATCAAGTAAAACATGTAAGTAAGAATTTAAACACTTACTTGGTATGATGACTTTTCTACACCATTTCTTCATTCATTTTCGGTGTAGAAGCACAAGGAGACTCGTTCTTCTTCATCTTTATCGTCCAAATTTTCCTTGCTTAATGCGGCAAGCATCTTCCTTTTCGATTTCTTCTTTTTCATCCAAGGACATTTTTACCGGTAATGCCCTTCTTTTCTGCACTCATAGCAAGTCACCACTTTTTCTTTCTTTTTCTTCTTTTCTTTCAAAAGAAACTTGCTGAACTTCTTGGAGAGCATTTTCAAATCTTCCTCATCCATTGAGCTCTCTTCTTCGGTTGAGTTTTCTTCATCTTCACTTGTATTCTCCTCAACCTTGAGTGCGATATTCTTCTTTTTCTCCTCCTTCTTGGGCATCCATTTCATTTCGTGAGTTAGGAGACTCCCGATCAATTCGTCCATGCCTATGTTGGTCAAGTCCTTTGATTCTTCAATTACCGTCACCTTCATACTCTAAGCTTCTGGCAATGATCGTAGCACTTTTTTGACCAATTCCACATTCTCAAACATTTTTCCTAATCCTCTTAATTCGTTCACTAGGTTTGAGAATCGCTTATACATTTCCGTGATGCTCTCATCTTTCTTCATCTCAAAGAGCTCATATTCACGGAAAAGTATTTCCACCTTGGATTCCCTTACTTGGCTTGTACCTTCATGAGTCATTTGGAGGACCATCCTAGCTTCATGTGCTGTTTCATAAGAAGAGACACGGTTAAATTTCATGGTATCTAAAGCACAAAACAGTATGTTTAATGCCCTTGAATTTAAACTCATCAATTTTTCATCATTTTCATTAAATTCAAATTCATTCTTAGGCAAATTTGTAATTGGATTAATAGGGATAAAATCACCCTTATCAATAATTTTCCAAAGTTTATAATCAATGGATTGAATAAAAAATTTCATACGAAATTTCCATTGACTATAATTTACACCACAAAATAAGGGTGAACTATTTGAACTACCCATTTCTTCGAAAATCGGTTTTTGAAAAATATTTGCCATTAAAGTTTCAAAAATGGATTTTAAGCTCTAAAAATCGTTAGATTTTTGAAAACAAGAGCCCAAGCTCTGATACCAATTGTTAAACCCCAAAGTCTAAATGGTAAATAACCTAGAGGGGGGTGAATAGGTTATCTAAAAATTTTATCAAGTTTTAATTCCTTTCCTATTCAACCAACACAAACATGCAAATATATAAACACAATTAAGCACAATTAAATGACTAAGCAAATATAAATAAAGAAAGTAAGGGAAAGAAATGCTCAGCCGATTTTAGAGTGGTTCGGAGCTTCTCCACACCTCCTACGTCCACTACTCCAAGCAATCCCGCTTGAAGACTTTTCTTCCACTAACTTCAACCCCGAAGTTACAATAGTTTTTTCAACAAGGGAATTTTGCCCTTTACACTAGTTTTGATACAAAGGATTGTGCCCTTAACTTAGTTTTAACAGGGATTACGTCCCACACTAGTTTCACGGGATTACCCCCAAGGGTTTGTGAAATTTTTACAACAATTTGCCTCACAAGGCTGATTTACAATTTGCTCACAAGGTTTCTCTCTAAGGGTATACAAATATGATTTTGAGAGAGAGATTTGGAGAAGAATTAGAGAATGAAAGATTAGGAATCTTAGGCTTGATTCTCTGACCCTTGCATCTTCAAATCATGTCCAATTTATAGGAAATTGGAAGAGATAGCCGTTGGGATGATTTGAGAGCTGTTGGAGCCTTTCTAGAAAGTTACACGGGCGTGTCCTTCTCTTGCACGGTTGTGCTTCCTTTGTTCTTCACTTTCCAACGATCATATTTTTCCTGTTGCGCACACACACACGGTCGTGTGTCCATACACGCACAGTCGTGTGTTCTTGAAATTTCAGTTTTCTAAAATTCCAGAAGCTCGTACGGTTGCACACACGATACCCGTACGATTAGCATACGATCAACATTTTCCAAGTAGCACAGGCGTGTGTCGTAGTTGCACGGGCATGTATCCAGCAATTCTTTTCTTACACGGGCACGACTGGATATGCACGAGAGTGTGCATCCATCACTTAATTGACACACGGTTGTGTGCTCAAAAAACACATGGTCATGCGTCCTGCTTTTTTTGCACATGGACGCCTTGCACGACTCAACCAGGGTGTGTGTTACTTACGCACGGTCGTGCTTCATTGACACACGGTCGTGTGTCATGCAAAATCTACGAAAATAAAAACCTTTGGTCCTCTTTGTCATGTTCAATACATGCATGGACTAGTTAGATATTTTAACATATGTTTTGCATCAATTCAAAATCCACAAGGGTCCAACAACGTTCAAACTACTTGGTTATTAGCTTTAATTTCTAAGTTTAAGTTTGTGTATGTATCTAAATGTGTAACTACGAATGAGATATGACGTACTCCTCAAAGTTATTTCATTTTTGAGTTTAGGACTAAAATGACTTAGTTAAAATTGAGCTTGAAAACATTGAAGAAAGGCTCTATGAGCATCAATGAATATGTTAGGACTATGCAAAAGGTCTATGATGTGTTGGTTGTAAGTGGACAATTAATCTCTGAAGAGGATTTAATCACTTTATTATAGACGGTCTAAATGTGGAATATGATCTTGTGTGACCTATATTCTATCAAAAGTGGATTCTAAAAATAAGGAGTTTAATTTGATTAAAACTAAAAGTTTCCAATAGAAATTGAACAAATGTTGATTGGGAGTTGAGGGTGTGTTTTTGATGTACAGATCTAAAATCAACACTCCCTTAGCCCACCATGGAAGATCTAGCCCAATGGATGAATGTCATATACTTTATCATCAAATCCATTTATGAAGCACAAGACCAGCTTATTATTTCAAAAAATAACTTGGTCGTATGCTATTAGAGGCCCAAATGAATTCAAGACATTTGGGCCTTAGTCTCCTAACTTGTGTTCTTAATTAAACTATTTGCGCCTTAATTTACTTACTTGGGATATTAGTTGATATGTCATTTAATATTTAAGATGGCTAATTTTGCTTTGTTATCCTTTACTAAACATGATTATGTATTAATTGTCATCTTAAATTGTAACCATATATAATGCTCTTTTTCTCTCTTGTAGCCTTGGAGTTATTAATCAAAGAAAAAAAATATTAGAGAGTACTTTGTTGTTGTTGTTATTGTTATTGTTCTTCTTCTTCTTCAACCTTTATTCAAGTTTCGCCATAGTTTGGTGCTGATAACCTTACTGGTGACTTGGTGGTGAATGTGTTCTTTATCTTTATTTTTATGCTTGGTGCTTGGCCATTGATCTTGTAAGTTGTCATTTCCATCTTAAGTAGTTCTTATCGAAACTTAAATCTAAATATGAGATGACTTGCTTTTGAATTTTTTAAGCATTGAGAGCATGTGATTTAAGTGTTTGAATTAAGAGAAAAGACAGTTAAACAGTTAGAGAGTGTTTTTGTGCCATAACTGAATTTGCTTGTTATTGTGGTTTGCTTATGTTAAATGGGAAGTAGAAAGGTATCATGTTGTATCAAAGCTCTAAGTTATGAGAGTAAGCTCATTGTGTTGTTTTAAAGGTGATTTGAGGAAAACTCACTTGAGTTGGTGCTTTTCTTTCTTGGTTGAAATTTATTCTTCTTTTTCTTAGAATCTTCTTTTCCAAATGATGTTCCCTGACACTTAAAAAAGTGTTTGAGTAGTGTAAATACGCTGAAGTTGGTGAATATAGGTGTTAGGAATGGTTGTGACCTTGCATTGGTGTTAAAAGTGTTGGTCAAAATTGGTTAGAAGTTGGTCAGAGAGGTTCTATAGTTGGCTAGAACTTGTTGCCTTAACCAAAATTTGAAAGTACAAGGTGAATATTTGAATTTCAAAACAAAACTGCCTAACTTGTTCCTTTATCTCATTTCTCACACTTTATCTTTTCTTGATTTTCATAGTCCTAAGATTCTAAGCAAGTCAAACTTACTCTTTAAACATTTCCCTAACCCTTAAACACTCTGTTCGATGTAAGGAATAATCACATTTTCCTTAAAGCCTCATTTAACAACTTTTGCTTAACCATTACAAGAAACCTTGACCATACATAAAATACATACCTCACTTACTCATATTAATTTGAGTAAGTTTATCTTACTTAAAAAGACTAGTCCCTACACAATTTTAACTACATTATCATCTGAGCCTTCATATACCTCACCCAAAAGTCAAGAATACCATTGACCAAACTACCCTCACTTATTATACCCCAAAACCTGAAACTACCCTTAGGCCTTCACGCATCACTTACCTATAAAATAATTGGCACCACTTAACCTAATACACCTTAAACACTACCTTCAATCCTTAAAACCTTGTCTTAAGCCCAAAAAACGTATCTAAGCCAATTTCAAACTTGGTACAAGCCTAAAAACTTATATAACCCATTCTCATAACTCCAACCTACTTGGCCTCAAATATTTATCCAAACTCCAGCTTTTAAAAACATTGTTCACAGATTTAAACACTCTCCCCCATTATTTTAAGCATACACCATTTCATTTATAATTCTCTCCTAAACACTTAACCATAACTCATAGTAGCCTTTCTAGTTCTCCCTTTCTACTATAGAGATTAAATGATATGATGATGCAAAGGGAGATAATCAAATTCAAAGACCATCCAAGGCTAAGAAAAAGGCCTGATATTGTTAATGATGATAAGGACTTCAAGGTGGATATACCTAAATTTCATGGGAACTTAGATCTTAATGAGTTTTTAGATTCGATAAATAAAATGGAAAGGGTCTTTGACTTTAAAAAGGTTTAATGATGAGAAGAAATGTAGGGTGGCCATTCTCAAACTCAAATCATATGCCTTTTCATGCTATGAGAATGTCAAGAAAAAGAGGGATAGAGAAGAGAAACACAAAGTTCAATCATAAGGCAAATTGTAAAGGTTGACAAGGAAGAGATTCTTACCCAAAAATTATAAATAAGACCTTTACCTTAAGTTGCACAATATAAAGCAAGGGAACGAAATATGGAGGGATATATTAGGGAATTTGAAAGCCTTATACTTATTATTGACATCTCGAAAGAGCAAGAACACATTAGAACTTGGTTTTTGGGAGGGTTGAATTAAGGCATAGCTTATAAGGTAAAATTACATAATTTTTACACCTTTGATAATGTATGTAAGTTGGCTTCTAAGGTTGAGAAGCAACTTAGAGCTCCAAACTTTGTAGCCCCAAAAAAACACTTTAAAGAGAGTCCATTTCACAAGGGTTCTTTTTCTTATTTTAAATCCTTTGTGAACAATAAAGATCAAGCCAAGATGAAGACTCAAGAATCTACCAAGGATAAACAAAAACTCTCTGAGAAAGACCTAAACTGAAATGACTTAAATAATAAGAAGTGTTTTAAGTGCCCGAGATATGAGTACTTTTAAGCCAATTGTCCTAATAAATGAATCATGACTCTTAAAGAGATTAATAAGGTGAAGCCTTTTAAGAGTAAGAGACTAAAGAGATTGAAGATAAGAGTGGGGATTAAATAATTGAGGAAGTTGATTATGGAGACTTGTTAGTTTTAATGAGAGTTTTATATGCCTAAATTCTATCTCAAAAAGATCAAAGGGAAAATTTGTTACCTACAAGCTGTACAATCAAAGATGAGGTTTTTTCAGTCATTATTGATAGTGATAGTTGTATAATACGTAGCATCCACTTAGTAAAAAAATTAGAGTTGTCTGCACTTGATCATGTCTATCTTTGCAAGTTATAATGTTTAAGTAATAGTGATACTTTATAAGTCACCAAACAAGTGGTAGGTTTTTTTTTTTTTTTTTCAATTATAAAGAGTTATTTTGATGAGGTTTTGTGTGACCTAATTCTTATAGACACTTGCAATTTATTATTAAGAACATTTAGGCAATTCGATCAAGAAGTTGCACATGATAGGAGACTCATCATCTATACCTTTAAATTCTATCGTAAGACCATCATCTTAGCCATTCTAAAATGTGCCCAATTACAACCTAAACTTCTTTAAACCCTAAACATAAAAGAAAACATATTCTAAGTGAAGCCAAAGCTGAGTTAGCCTTGATTAAACAAAAACCTATCCTAGCACTATTGGTAATTGCAAGTAATCCATTACAACCCTCAAACTATAGTAAAACCATTAACAACGCCATTATCAAATATAGGTATCCTATTCCTGGAATTGATGATATAGTGGATGAGTTGCATGACCTATATATTTTTGTAACATTGATATAAGGAATGGTTATCACCAAATCTAGATGCGTGAAGGAGATAAATGGAATACAATGTTTAAGTCAAAGGAAGACTTTTATGAATAGTTAGTAATGCCTTTTAAACTATCTAATATACCTAGTACATTTATAAGACTTATGAATGAAGTTTTAAAATCATCATTGGGAAACTTTTTTGTGGTTGATGAAATCTTGGCGTATAGAATGATTGAAATGAAGCATTTAGATCATTTGAAAAACATCTTTAAGGTTTTGAGGAAGATTAAACTTTATGCAAAATTTGAGAAGTATGAATTCTTTACTTCTTTTGTGGTGTTCCTCGACTATGTTGTATCCAAGGAAGGAATTTGTGTAAAGCAATCCAAGTTAGACGTGATTAAAAGTTGGCCTTAACCTAAGTATATTTTAGATGTTAGGAGATTTCATGGGTTCCCATTTTTTTATTAGTGATTTATTCCTAATTTCATCACTATAATGACATCTATCAATGAATGTTTGCAAAAAAAAAAAAAAAAAAAGTTCAAAGTGATTAAGTGGAAGTTATGTTTGGCTCTTATCCTAGCATTGCTTGATTTCAATTTTGTTTTCAAAATAGAATGTGATGTAAGTAGAGTTAGAATTGATGCCATTCTCACTCAAGGTAAGAGTCTTATTACTCACTTTAATGAGAAATTAAATGAATCTAGGAGAAGATACAACATTTATGATACAAAAATTTATGCTATTGTTCGTGCTTTGGATTATTGGGCTTATTATTTAAGACCTAAACAATTCATCTTACATTCTGATCATTAAGCACTTAAATTGATCAATAGGCAACATAAATTGAATCCTAGGCTTGTAAAATGAGTTAAATTTTGGTAATCATTTTCTTTTGTGTTCAATTATAAGCAAGATAGTAATAATATTTTGACTGATGCACTTTCAAGAAGATGTTCTATGCTTTCTTTTATAGAGGTTTTAGTTCTTGGGTTTAGATTGATGAAAATGATTGTGAGTATGATGAATACATGAAAAAGACCATAGCTAAATACAATAAGGGGTATCTTGATGATTATTCCTTGCATGGCAAGTTTCTTTTCAAGGACAATAGGTTATGTATAGCAAAGAGAGGATTTAAGGAACTTATAGTAAGGAAAACTCATGGACGAGCACTTGTGGATAATTTTGGCATAACCAAGACTTTGGAGCTATTCAAAGAGCACTTCTATTGGCCGAAAATATTGAATGATGTTTAAACCTTAATTTTTAGAAGTAGAACTTCTTAATGGGCCAAAAGTCATTTTCATCCAAGTTTTTACACTTCTTTACTGATTTTAGAATAGCCATAGGAAGACATTAGAGTGGATTTTATTGTTACATTCTCATGAACTCAAAGAGGAAAAAACTTAATTATGGTTATGGTAGATTAGTTTCTAAAATAATGTACTTTATTCCTTGTACCAAGACTGAAAGGAAACTATAAGACTAAATAAGATACCAAAAACTATAGTTTCAGATTGAGACACAAAATTTTTGAGCCTAAATGAGCCATTGTTGCATTCCCACAAACTCAAAGAGGCACTTTTACTCTTCTATTTTATTTACAAAACATTAGGGAGCAATCTCGACAAAACTAGTGAAAAACCAAAATCTCTTGTATCAAAGCTATTGTATCTTTAGGGTTGAAGATAATAGAGAAAAATCTTCAAGCGGAGTTGTTTAAAGTACTAAATGTACAAGGTTTGTGGAGAAACTCCAAATCACTATAAAAATCATTGAGCATATCTCCCCATCACTTTCTTTTTATTTTTTTAATTGCTTTGTCTTTGTTTTACATGTTCTATATTTGATTGTGTTGATTTAGTGCTTAATTAGTTGAGTAGTTATTTGTATTATTAAGTTATATATATTTGCATACAATTGGTTTTGGGGTGAAAACTTTTTCAAAGTTAGAAAAAGTTTTTATAAATCCTATTCACCATTTTCCTCTAGGATTATTTTAGCTATTTAGTATGTTAGGGTTTTTACAAATTACATGGCTTTGCCTCCTAATTACAATTTTCTAAAAAAATTTAAACTAACTACCTATTCTAATTTTACAGTGTAAAATAAGAAATCTCAAGTTATATTCAAAGTGAAGGAAGTGAGAAGATAATTACATAAAAAAAACATAGAAAAGGTAGGATATGTAGGCCTTATTTTAAATTACAACATACACTTAATAATCCAAATATACGTAAGTCGATCCAAATCACATCAGACGTTGTGCATATATAATATCAATCATATACACGAACGATTAAAATTAACAAATTAATTTTAATTAATTAGTCAAGCCTTAAATGCATTTAGTCTCTACACTTTTGTAGAATTGTAGTTAGACCCTAGTGACAAAAATTTTATAATTTGACCCTTCGGCAGTCAACCTAAGTCAAAATGAAAAATGTCTGTCACACACAGGCATGTAACTCCTATCGCATGGTCATGTTTCATAATGCATTGAAATGTATGAGCTAAATGACTATCCAAGACAAGTATGTAGTGATAATGCATGGTTATGTCTTTATCAACCTAAAACTTCAAAGAATTCTAAAAGCTCACATGGGTAGACACCTGACAAGCACACTATCACCACACTAGCAAATTATTGTCTCTATATGAGCATGTAGTCAGTGTGCATGACCATGTGCAAAAACATAGTGTAAACACATGAGGTCGTGGCTAAGTTATTATGCTCCACACACATTTGCTTATACCAAAGCTAGAATTTGCATATTTTGGCATGACACATTAAATGCAAATCCAACTATGCTACAATCATGTGTAACAATGCATAATGGTAATGATTTCACTCAATAACACAAAATTGACATCCAACCAATTGCCAGATTTCAACCTCAATACAAATCAATTCAACAAATATGTAAGAAATTAAAACTTAATGAAATGATACATATTTATGTTTTATAACAAGATGGTCTTCATTCGAGGGCAAAGATGGTCAAAGCTCATGTCTTGGGTCACGACAAAGGGAGTGAAGATGGTGGTTGGCATTAAAGTCATCAATTTAGGGTAAGAACGAAGCTAGCAAAAGCTTATCACATGGTTCCTATTGTTGATGTCCTTCTTTGTTCATTGTTATCAGTGAGTTTGAATAATAGAGTCTGGTGAAGTTTGGTGGGAGCTATAGTATTGGATGGGCAGTTGGTCAACGGTCTCTCTTGCTCTCCTTTCTTTCTTTCTTTCTCCTATTTTTTCTTTCTTTCCTTTCTTGCTTTTTTCTTCTCTCTTATTCTGTTTAAAAATATTATTATTTTAATTATTATTATTATTATTATTATTATTATTATTTCGTTTGGTTTTGAGACAAACACGACACTGAATTTGTTTGTCATGGTTGGCCTTTAGATCGATCTCATTGGGCTCCATTGGTGACACATCTGATTGGTTACCTATTGACTCAAATTACTACATAAAAAATGACCAAGCAAGAGAGAAAAGGGAAAGATCGATAATTTTTAGCAAATTTTAATCAACCTCTTCTCATGTCAATCAAAATCAAAACTTTAAATTTGCAAAACTACTACAATTTTAGGATACAAATTACCTTTGAGACTCTATACTTTAGCAAAATTCCACTTTACCTAATAAGGGTTTTTTTTTTTTTTTTTACTAATGCCAATTTCATTCCTTCAGCATGTATTTGGGGTATTTCAATGCCAAAAATATGTTTTCAATGAACAACTTTTTAGATGTACAAGCATGAACATCATATCTTATTCCAATAGTAAACTTCCAACGTGTGCGACAAAATGGAAAACTTTACATTGTTAATAAACTTTTAATTAACAATCTCAAATGTTGTGTAACTACATATTAACAATCAATTATACCAATTTACATTTTGTTTGATCTTAAATAACAAAATAAAATAGACATGTTATCAAATACATAAACAATATACATACTGTGGCCAATAAACAAGTTTTGATATCAATATTTGGAAACCTATGTCAAAATATTCATAGCATAATAGAAGTATAATTTTAAATTTTAAAACATGGATATTCACTTATATATGCCACAAGAGCAGATTATTGGGACATAATATACGTAGTATGATTAAAGGGTGCTTGGAGAACACTTACTCTCATTGGTGGCTCCTTTACTTTAACTGAAAATAGGAGTATCTATCATTTTTCGACTAAAGGTAGGACAATATTAAAAAATCCTCAAGAAGAAGTCGATTGTGAGAAAATGATGGAGGGAACTTAAATGTCAATTAAACATTGTTGAGGTTAGCCATAATATTAGAGAGTTATGAAAATTTAGAAAATACTTGAAACAATTCCATATAAATGTGTTTATATACACATGAAGGAATGATCTTAATAAAATTTAGACTAGTCATTCCAACAACTATATAGTTGTAATAGTTATACATCAACTAGACGAGGAACAATCATTCCAAAAGGCTAACTCTCATTTTGGGGACTCAACAACTATCCATATTTGATGGTATTAATAATTGTATAAGGGCAACTAATGGGTAAGGTTTTTTTTATATGGATCGACTAGTCTAAAATGTAAAAGAGTCGATCCATTGACTCATCATTTTTTCTATTAGGATAATGGTCAAAATTCTCAAATATTACTCTAGTCTTTCCACTTCTAGGTTATATCAACTTGGACCTTAAAGCAAGCTCAAGACCACCATCTTAATACCTAGGTGTTATTCACTTTTTATAACACATAACTTCTAAATCTTGCATTCAATCCCTTTTATGTATGGTCCATAGGTTCTCCATTATACTGGTAATGAAAAACTTCATGACGAATCTATAATTCGTCAATTATCCATTCATATACCAAGATTGGTATCTCGCAAGTCATTATGGCCACCCAAATGACAAAGAGTCAGTAAAGAACAAGAACCTATCAGCAATTATATGGTTGACATGCAATTAAATCCCTTTATCAACCAATATCTCATCAAAGTTAAGGCACAAAAGTAGTGTTTATCTCAAATCAACCCTTGATTTATGTTATTTAATTTTTGTAATAACAATTGAGTAGGATTAACAAAGTAACAACTTATTTCCACTATGGCCACAAATTCAAATGGCTATTCCCATTCATCAGATAGCCTCAAGATATTTTCTTCCATACCAAAGAGTGATTAAATCCCTTATAAAACCATCGTAGCCTTTTTACATTTCTTAACATAGTCAATCACTATCGTTCTAACAATACTAACTTAGTTATTATGTTGAACTAGTGTCAAACAGTGTCAATCAATGTACAAAACGGTTTAGTGGTCCAAGTAAGGGATCTCATGTACCATTGTTTGTTAGAAGTTATGTTCCAAAAACATTATGTTTACCATCTAATAAAAATCCCTAATGGGTCAAATCAATGAACATGTATAAATATACACCCTTGTGTTATACCATATTATCAACAAAATAATCATGACCCATGAGATTTGTTACTATTTTTGAATAAGGTTGTTCAATATAATGATAGTTTTATTATATTATTTGTGTCCAATGTCAAAATAATACTAGGACTATAGATGATTTTATAATGACCACCATATATACACATATGATTCTTAAGATCAAGGTACACATTGATCCTTTTCATTTATTACATAAGGAATATGTAAATTCATGTGAAGAAATGTTATTTTATTTACATAAATGTGACATATAATGCTGATACATTATTTTTTTTCAACAAACTTTAACAATGTTGTTTCCTCTACCTTTTTATCAAACCCAGATCATATGGTTCAATTTCTTCACAAGTCACCTTTAGTCTTGTAGAAACTTTTAGTAATATTTCATTTCCAATCATTAACAACTTGGTTCTTAACAATGTTTCAAAATTTAAACTGAACCAAATTGTCCAACCAAGAATTAGTGAAAAATGTAGTCAAAGTCATGGCTAAATCATGTTTTAATAATGAGACAAAATAACCAAGGTTGAATCAAGTGAATCTTGTTAGACGATAGTTTAACTATCAAGTCAAATAGTTATGACTAAAATGCTTATCTTTGGATTGAGTCAAGCCAATTTGAGCTTAACTCAAAGTTCAACTTGAACAAGTTAAGCTCAAGCAGTGGTAGCCCCAATAAGAGCTTGAGTCTAACAGCTCAACTTTATCAAGTCATTGAAAATTTATCATCACATTCATCTTTTCAATGACTTATTTTCTTCTTTGGCAATTTTTTTTCATCTTTGGTGGCTCTCCTCCAACGACTTATCAGACAAACTCATCATCAGTTTGAACATGTCAAGCTAAAGTAGTCATAATAGATACAAATTGAGCTCAAGTTAGACCTTATTCAGCTAAACTTGGCTTGGGTTGACTCAAATCAATCCTTAGTCACATTGATATCAACCTAACTAATATCTGTTTTAAAATTTTAGTTATATTATGTTAATATCACCAATTGGATTGACCAATTGACCTATGACCAACCTTTTGAATAGGTCAAGGCGCAATGTGATGTTAAGAACATTGGTTTCAATTGTTAGCAAACGTACTATTTTAGGGACTAAAATTTTTCTCACATAGACAAAAAAACATTATTAATAAATCATCTAAAACTCAAATGTTACTGAAACCAAACCTTTGGTCAATATTATTTTATTGGATGCAAGGTAAGTTGTGAGTATGCTATGTAACTATATATATTTTTAAAGAGAAAAGAAAAGAACCCAAACATGTGACACTGTTCTATGAAATTTTCTTTTTTAAACTAGAGTTTGGGTGACACAAATTGAGAAGGAATTATCCATAATAGAAAAAGGAAAATATTATAGAAAAAATTATATTAGTATTGATTTCATTTAAACAAAGAAGCATTATAGGGATTCTCATTAATTACATACATCAACACAAATTTGATAAAGGGCAAATTAGGTTAATATTCCTTATAGTAATAGTAAAAATCATTATAAGATATCGCAATCCATTAAAACAATGAAATAAGGATAATTCCGCAGTTAATATTTAATTGGAATCCTTACAATAAAAATCAACTTCATAGAATTTATTTGAAACCTTGAACTTCAAATCTACAGTCTTCTTCTCTTCCTATTGGCTCCGAATTGGCTCGTGTCAAAATGGAACTCAGGATTAAAATGAGAGGCATGTTAGTGCTGCATTTGAGATGAAAATTTTTGTAGAATGGGAAATTGCTCAAAGGGTGGCAATGGCTGCAAACTTGAACCAAAGAAATTCATAGGCCTTGGATTTTCTAGCATTGCTGGCATGGGTTCACAGTGAATCGGTTTCACTAGTTGTGCGTAATCCGTATTTTGATGTAGAGAAAAATCACTACCGTTCATCATCATCAAATTCATCGAATTATCCAGAGGATTAAGATCAAACGGTGGCATATGGAGAGCCTGATTAGGAAGATAATGTGGAAGAATAATTTGCCTATTTTTTTATTATTTCTACTCCTTCCATTTTAAGATTTCCCTGGAAGAAAACCTGAGCATTGTTGCAGCCGTCAATTAAAGCTTTTTCTTCCTTCAGGTTCTTCTCGCAATTTCAAGAACAGTGCCGAATTTGGCTAGAAGATGATTGAGTTGATCGTCTGAAAAATTCTCTAAACGATCACTCCAAGCACAAGAGGGAACTTCCCTTCCGAATATTTTCAATTTTTCGTTCAAGTTTTCTTCGCCGATTCATGGAGAAATCAATCAAGTTCAGACTTTTTATCCGGCGATCAGATAAAGCTGCTTTCTCTCTCAACACATTGATAACCTTAAGAAAATCCTCACGTTTCTTGGGAAACGTTTCCATCTCTGCTGGGCGATTATTCAGCTTGGGCCTGTAAATGATCATGCAAGTAAGAACTCGCAAACTCTTAAACCTTCTTCTCCAAACGCTTCTTCCTCTTCTGATAAGTCACCATTCAAGGCTTCTCTTTCTTTATCAGTTCCAACGTCAACTTTCCGCGACCCATTCTTTGACCCAATTCAGATTATTGACCTCCTAGAAATCTGAGGAAAAATATTGCCTAAAAACCCTGTTCATTGAACTAGTTCTTGTTACTGATATGCTTGAAAACATACGAGAATCAGAGATTAAATAGAAAATAATAAAGGAAATTTCACGGGAAAATGCATTTAAAATACAAGGGAATAGTTAAGATTAAGGAAGCACGTTAAAGGTAGTGGCTTCACAGAAGGCGAATTTGATCTACAGCAAGAACAGTAACAATAATAATAATGGAGTTATTTCATTATCCTTTATAGAAGTGAGGATTCAGTTTCCATGAATCAAATCAAAGTTCTTCTAACAAATATGGAAAGCGAATAAAACAATATTGAATTTATACTAATTGCTGACGTAATTTTTAGTCAAACTTTCAATTCTAAAATCGATTATGATCTTGCATAATCCTAATTTTACTTGGTTGGCTTTTATTGAATATTTTTTTAAAAAAATAAAAATAAATTACACCATATGATTTATTAACTTTAGGTTTGCGTTAAGATAGGATTGAACCTATAAGAAAAATATTAGTTTATTGCAATGAAGAATAGAGCTTCTTATAAAGAAAAATTATTCTTTATTATAAATTTTTGTCAATGTTATATGTTAATCATTATTCAATGTAGTAATCAGTATATTATACTTAATGTTACATATTGTAATTCCTCACGAGGGTTGAATTCATTTGGGATCAGTTTGAATTGTTAGAATTATTTAAAAATTAAAAGGTTTAATTCTAATAATTCGTTAAGGGTAATATGGTTTTTACATTTTATAAATAAGAGCAAAATTGTCATTTGACAATTTATATATAAAGCTTCCAATTACATTTGATGGGTTTACATAAACATTATAGAACGCAGAAAACTGGTTCCTAATTTTTATTGTATACAAAGTCTATCCCATCAAAGGTTTTCAGTGGAAAATTGGAAGTGCTGACTTTCAATCTTGACGAGGACGGTCTCTTAAGCAAGAAATTGTAACATTTAATTTCCAGAATGCAGAAGATCACCATGGCAGGAGGTATGCTTCTGATCTTGAAATTCTGATTGTTTGATTATCATTAGATAACATGCATAATTGTATCTCATACATGAATGAGTCAAAGATCAAATTAAAGATTGTATTTGTTTTTATAAAGTGAATAGAGTTTAAATGGATCCAAAATTTTAAATTTGAATTTGTTTGAATTGAATTTCATACTAAATTATTTCTGAACTAAATTTGAGTATTAATTAGTAAATCTTGAGACAATCTTGAGCTAACTCTCTTGGCTATATCATCCAACCTTATTCTTCAATTTTTTTAATCACTAGTTTTGCTTTTTCAAATATTTAAAAAAAAAAAAAAAACTGCTGGAGGTTTCTTGTTCTCTTTTGTTGTATGGAACGCCTGGTGCTTACAGAAAATTTGAATCAACACCAATTGTCTTTCATTGTAGCCAGAAGAGTTAATAACATTTTCCCACGCAAGGCTTAGCCTAAACACACTTTTCCACCCTTGCTTGACGTGAATAATACTTTTTCATTCAAAATCAAACCATATTTGAAAAAACTAATTGTTTAAAGATAAAATAATAATTTTACATCTATTAATTTAAAAAAAAAAAAAATAGTAGTTTTCTATTGGACCCAAATGCTTTAAACATGAAAATTTTAACCCTTACAAATATTTAAAAACTCACAAATTAATCTTTGATACCTTTTCAGGCTCTCATATATTTTGAAACTACTTAGTAGTTATAATATGGCTTTCATATTTATAATTTGTTCCATTCATTACAATTCTTTAGAGGTGTAATTTTCATTTTTGACATTATTGGAGGCAAATTGATTTTTCAAAATTTCCTAAAAAAGCTATCAAACTTTTTCCAGATCTTCAATAACCCCTTAAACTTTTTGAAAAGGCCACTAATGTTTTTTAATTTTATGTTTTATTTTTTTGATATACGATTGTATAGGGCTGGATGCGAAGCGAACTGAATGCGAACATGGGTATGTTTGGGTTCGCTTCATTGGCTTGGTGGGCTTCATTCGTATTCGGTTCGTGTTCTGCGAACAAGTGAAGTGGAGAATCGCGATTCGTGTTCGTGCAAACGAGGAGGGTTAATGTTCGTTCGTCAAGCTCATCATTGTAGATCATTTTCAGAAGAATCAGAGCGGCAATCGCAGGCGAAACATAACAAGTCGCAGTTATCACAGCAAATCAACAATAGGTGCAGTTCGCATAAGGCAAAATATCGCAGCCGAGACCAACAATAGATATTCAACCCAACAATCAAGAAATCAGAAGAAGAAACCCTAACCTCAATAATGCGTATCGTCCACTGAACGAATAGTTCGGTTTTCACTAAACTATTCGCTGTCTCAGTTCGGATTCGTATTCGTTTTACCGAATCTTCGATACAAATGTTCGTCCTCGGGTTCGATTCATCTGGCGATGGTGTCGTTTCGCTGTCGAACGAAGCGAGTTCAAAAACGAGCCCCAATACATTTGCTTCGAATCCAGCCCTGTGATTGTATGATAAAAACACACATATTCATTGAAAGAGAGGAAGATGTGGTGAGGATGAAAGAAAAAGAAAATAAGAGCCTTCTTATTTAATGTGGATATTTAAAAAGTTATTTTTAATTTTTTAATTTAGGATTATATGGTAGTTTGAAAAATAAAACAGGAGAAATAAAATAGTAATTTCACTTTCCAGTATTGTTTTTTCATTATTAGTGTTTAATTTTGGGTGACAAAAAGTTATTTATGTTTAATATTGATTGAGAAAGTATTATTTATACCAACTAAAGGTGAAAACGTGTTTTAAGATCAAACCTTTATTAGAAAAATGTATTTCACTCTGACTAGAAACCTAGGGCGATAAACATATTTACTTTTAAAAAAAATTAAATTGACCAAACAACTTAATCCCACCAAAGGTTTTCCTAGTGACAAAGTCACACCGATCCATTTTAAAATTCAAAAACCCATCTCTAAGGCACTTTTCATTCAATTCTATCAAAATTTTTTTGTTATTTAAATGTTAAATTACATATTTACTTTTTTGAATGAAAAGACCAAAATACCCTCAACCAAAGAAAAAAATAAAAAATTCTAATAAAAATATAAAATAATAGTTTAAAATCCTAAAATGATAATTAATACAATAAATTTTAAAAAATAATAAATTAAAAAATTAAAAAAAATGAAAGTAGCCGTCATTGCTACTAGTAATGACAACCCATTAAGGTGGTAGAAAAATATCACCTGATTTACTAAACGATCAAATTTGATTGCCCTGTTTTATGTAAGGTCGTTAGATTGATTGTTTAGTTTTTGGTGATGATGTTTGCTATCAATGATAGTCGAATACTGCCATTTTTTTTATCAATGATTTGTAAAATTTTTAGTCTCATTTAAATTTATTTAAATTTTTTGTTAATCGAATCCATTGGACAAGCTGGGAAAGGAAGAGTAGTTGATGATCATTGCTAGGACTAGAGTGACTATGAACCAGTGAACAAGTCAAAAATGACGATCGTTTCTTACCACCATTGACAGTGAAGGTGGTGAACGAGAGATTACGCTGTTGGTAACATCTCAAGAACCTTTAACTTAATTCATTCAAATTTCCCAGCAAAAACAATTTAGCAGCTCAACGCTTCATACTTCACTTTAAGTTGACGATTAAATGCAGCTTGCAATGACAAATTTCCAACTAAAGCTTTGTCTCCATAAAATATACCTTGATAAATATTATTTGTGTTAGAAGTCGTTGGCCCCTTGTTTTCAGTTGAATTAATTTTATTAGAACCAGAAATCTCCTAGATCTAGCAGTAGGTTGACCTAATTTCGGTTCTAATTTGGAATTTTGAGTTTCTTTGGAATAACTGCTTGCAAAGCAGCTGTAGCCTTCTTTCTCCGATCTCAGTTGCTTCTGTTAAGAAATTTAACATTATATATAAGACAGGATCTATACATGATTACTTAAAACACCAAACTATTTGTGTGTTTATAGACAAATATGTCTTCGGATCTATCTCAACTTTAACAATAGAATATGTACAACAGAATTTCAGAACTAAAAATTTCTTCTCCTTTATTCTTGAGTGATCTCTAATGGATGACATAACTCTATTGTTAAGAAGCAGAAGAAAAGACCTAGCCTCTATATAGAATGCCAATTAGTCTTCCCATCATAACCTAATAAGCTTCTAATGTCTACACTAAAATTTAACCAATATCTTAAAACTTAAAATATTAGCCCACTTTATTTAGATCAGTTGTATTTTGGCTATTGGATGTCTAACAATAGACCAATTTATCTTAACATGATTTAATTTAAAATAAAAACTCACAATTAATGTAAGCCTACCATAAGAAAATTTTCAAAATTCTTCCACTTGGACAACATTTATTGTGATAAATTTTGTAAAACATTTTGAAAAATCATTTTCAGGTTAAGATTTAAAATTTAAGGATCTAGGTGTTGTGAAGAAAATAAAATAGCTCTATAGACAATTCTAAGTTACAGTTCGGTTCAATAAGATCTTAGATATCAGATCATAGCATGTAGGACCCGCTGCCACGCGTACCCCTGTTACTGAATAATATGATTCTTTTATTAATAAACTGAAAATCCGGGTACACGCGACAAGAATCCTACGAAAAGAAAACCTGCTGCTACAATACATTTGTACACAAGCGGAAGCTGAAAATACAACTGAAATATACAATGGGCCCAAACTGGCCTTTTTCATATATACATAGATGTTTATGTACAATCTGATTACATCTAATAATATACATTTACATTACAAGACCCAACAGGTCCAAAAACTGAAAATACAACTGAAAACTGTGTGTGGGGTCCTCTCTCGTTAGCCTCGATCCACCCGCTCCTCGCCAACAGCACTCTGATTTGAAAAGGAAGGAAGAATGAGGGGGATGAGTGATAAAGATCACCTAGTAAGCATTCCTTACTTCCCTCAACCCAAGCAAGCAACAAACAATTCAAACATACCTGGCCTCGCCCTATTCATACATCTAGTCGCTTGCTGGCGTTGATTACTGCTTATTCTACTGTTATCTGATTACTGAACTGATTACTGAAATTCATTATTTAATCATGCTAGGATATACATGCCATGTCATGTTGGACTGGAAATTGAAAATGCATGCATCTGGATCTATATGTACCTGAAGGTACCTGCTGTATTGATCAGGTTGATGAACACAGGGATTCGACATCTTGGCCATATGGGCTGAACAGTCTAGCTACTGGTTAGAAAGCTGAATGTGAAATGTTGGACAATCTAACTGGTGTCAAAAAGCTAAATCCCACAGATGCCCCCTCGAGTTCACCCAAACTCTAACCCGTACATCAGATTCTGAATGTTGAATACTACTGGATTCGGATCCCTTAATCCTTTCTCAAGCTACATGACATGCTATGGTATGCATATGCAGCTTTATTAATTGAATATCTGATTATCTGATGCTTTTGAATCATTAGAATTGGTTTCCTATGCTTAATAAATCATTTACTGCTTATTCTGGAAAAGTTTGGTGCTACACGGGCGTGTGAGCAAGGCACACGGGCGTGTAAAGGTCATACACGGGCATGCATGGCAAAGGCACACGGGCGTGTGCCCAGACGCACGGGGTCGTGTGCTGGTCGTGCAGTCGATCGTGTGCACTTCTGAAATTTCTAAACATTTCATGCAATAAAACTGGCACATGGTCGTGTCTCTCAGGACGTACGGGCGCGCTTCTACATTTCAAGTCGTGCGTACTTCGTGCACACGGGCATGCCCTTGCAGAAACTAGGACACACGGGCGTGCTCATGCGGGCACACGGGTGTGCGTCTGGTTTTACAACACGAGCACCTGCCTGAAAATGTAGGATTCTCATCCAAATCATAACCAAACACAAATTAACCTGAAACATGCATTATTGGCACTTCTGTAAGCATGCAAATCACTTCAATTTCATCATTCATCAACTACTACTCATTCCACCATGGAAATATCACATTTCTCTGACTAACACACACAAAAGCAAAGCAAGCATGTATCCTAGGTGGAAATCATCATCTATCTCATCATTCATCAGCATATCAACATACAAACATCACATAGCATGCTGAAAACGTAAACAAACATTTCCAACATCATCATGCATCACAAAGCAAGCTGGGAAACTCAAGAAGAAGTAAGAAACACTTATCTCTTGCCATGGCTGCTGGAAATCTCTTCGTTCTCTAGCTGGATTGGGAGCTGCTGGAAGCTGAAGATCTGCTCTAGGGCTAGGAGCTGCTGAAACAAAGAGAAAATACTGGCTGAAATGGGAAAATCGGGTGAGAAACTAAACTTAATCTCCCGTCTCTCTCATTAATCCCACCTGCACGGGCATGTAGGGCAAAGTGCACGGGAGTGCACCAGAAAAAATGAATATAATTCATTTCCCACACTTTGCATGATTGAAACCTCCCTAAAGGAATCATACGAAGGCCACACAGCTCTGAAAAGTTACCAACTCACCCCTAAACTCTTCTAGACTCCCAACCTATTCTTGAACTCATTTCTCACCCCAAAACTCTTTCCCTAAGGGCTTTTCTAATCTGGGATGCTACATTTCTTCCCCTTTTATAAAAATTCTAACCCCAAAATTTTTTTGAATAATTTTGGGAACCTATCCCTGATCTCAGACTCTACCTCCCAAGTGGCTTCTTCTACTCTCTGGCTGCGCCACAAAACTTTTACTAGTAGGATTTCTTTATTTCTAAGGAGCTTGACCTTGTAGTCCAAGATCTATACTAGAAGCTCTTGATAACTCAGGTCTTCTGCCAAATCCACCTCTGAAAACTGAAGTACATGAGAAGGATCTCTCACATACTTCCTCAACTGTGACACGTGGAAGACGTTATGGATTCTGTCCATGCTGGCTGGCAATGCCAATCTATAGGTAACTGTCCCTACTCTCTCAAGTACCTCATAGGGACCAATGAACCTGGGCGCTAACTTACCCTTCTTACCAAATCTGAGAACTTACCTGTAGGGTGTAATTCTCAGAAACAGTTTGTCGCCCACTAAAAACTCAATTTCGTTACGCCTTATATCAACATAACTTTTCTGTCGATCCTGGGCCTGTTTTATTCTCTGCCTGATGATTCTGATATGTTCTATCATCCTCTGAGTAGTCTCTGACCCCACTACTGTCTCAAAGGAATATCTCTTTCCAATCTCATCCCAATAGAGAAGAGATCTACACTTTCAACCATACAACGCCTCAAATAGAACCATCTGAATGGTTGTTTGGTAACTGTTGTTATAGGTAAACTCCATGAGAGGAAGCAACTCTATCAAATCAGTCTGGAAGTCCATACAACAAGCTCTCAGTATATCCTTTAATATTTTATTCACCCTCTCAGTTTGGCCATCTGTCTGAGGGTGATATGCTGAGCTGAACTGTAACCTTATTCCCAAAGCTCTCTACAGAGCTCTCCAAAAAGCTGACAAAAATCTGGAGTCTTTGTCTGACACATCATCTTAGGAACGCCATAGAGTTTGACCACCTCTCTGATGTAGAGTCATGCCAACTAATCTGTAGACATTTCCTGCCTGACTAACAGGAAATGAGCAAACTTATTGAGTCGATCTACTATCACCTAAATATCGTCAAATCCTCTCTGAACTCTAGGAAGACCAGAAATGAAATCCATGGAAATGTTTTCCCACTTCCACTCAAGAATAGTCAAGGGATGAAGTAATCCTGAGGGTCTCTGGTGTTCTGCCTTTACTTGCTGACATATCAAACATCTAAAGATAAAGTCTGCTATATCCCTCTTCATTCCTGACCACCAGAAACTTCTCTTGAGATTTTGATACATTTTTGTACTTCCTGGGTGTACTGAATACACCGCACTATGTGTCTCTGACAAAATTTTCTACCTCAACTCTGAACTCTGAGGTACACACACTCTGTCTCTGAACCTCAAGATCCCATCTCTGACCTCAAAATCTGGTACTGATCTCTCTGACATCCTCTAAAGCATACTCTAAGTCTACTCATCAAACATCTGATACTCTCTGATCTCCTTATATAGAGAGGATCTGATCTGCAGTCTCGAGAAACCCACAGATACAATCTCAATCTACTCTCTGACCAACTCATACTACAGCTCTCTCTGAACTAAAAGGTTGGATAAGGCCACTCGCCTACTCAAGGCATCAGCCACGACGTTGGCTCTCCCTGAGTGATATTTGATGTCACAGTCATAATCCTTCACCAGCTCTAACCATCTTCTCTGTCTCATGTTAAGCTTCTTCTGGGTGAAGAAATATTTCAAACTCTTATGGTCTGAATATATGCTGCACTTGACTCTATACAGATAGTGTCTCCATATCTTCAGGGCGAATATGACTGCTGCTAATTCCAAGTCGTGGGTAGGGTATCTCAACTCGTGATCCCTCAATTGCCTAGAGACATAGGCAATGACCCTACCGTTCTACATCAGAACTGCCCCGATCCCTTGATGGGATGTATCTGTATAAATGTCAAATGCTACCCGCTCTTGGGGTAATGCCAAAATCGGAGCACTCGTCAACCTCTGCTTGAGTTCCTGAAAACGTAGCTCACACTCCTCTATCCATACAAATTATTATTACCTGATATAGGTACTTGTTGCAATATTTACAAATAAGATTGTCTGAAGTAATTTTGTGATATATCTAATAAAATCGAGCAATTGAATTGTCCAATGCTAGTTTATAGATGAGTTTAAGTAATCAATAAAGTTAAACTCAATACGCTAGAAAGTAATGATATGAACAGATAATATTAGTGTGGACCTTAAGGTCTATTGAACCTTTGATGGGGGGATCCGTTAATCTAATATATATATTAGCTAGGTCTTTTCCCCTAAACATAATTTGATATAGTTTGACTCGTTAAAAACTATTATATAAGGAGGTTTAAATGGTAGAAGACTAGCTACTTCATTGTATTTTTAGTATTGTTATGGATTCAAATTGCATAATATTTTAGGTATTCCTATAAGTCTTAAATTAATACATTAATTCAGTATTTTATAATTTATGTGTAGATCTTGTGAATATGATTGATTGTTATTTGTTTAGTTCATGTAAATTTAAATCTTATAGGGGTACCACAAGGAATTAAGATTCGAAGATGTTGATGAAGAAAGAAAGTCAAATATTTTGTCAACTCGAACTCTAAAACTATCATTCATTATTGCTTGTTGAGGATTCGAAATTTTCAGGGTTTTTGAGCTGATCTGGTATTTCAGAATGATATTATCTTATACTTGGATGGAGATATTTCTTGTGTCCAATATCATATTGCAATTCCGTAGTATCCCGTTTATATTTACCCAAAGATTATAATTATGTAATGTTATATATTTAGAAAAAAAATCTGAAGAAAATTATGATCAAATTAATTAAATTAACATTATTAAGGTGTATATACTTTTAACTAATATTCAGATAATTTTAGCGTTACAATAAAGTATGTCAAACGGAAAAATTAATTTCTTTCCAAATTTTTCGCTACGTTGGTTTTTACTACAAGTCATCTAATTTCTTCCAATTCTTATTATCATATTTTTACTCAAAAATTACAAAATTTGATTGAATTTAGATATTAATATGTATATTTAATTATTTAATTATTAATTTTTGTTTATTTATAAAATTGTAATGCGCCAGAAGAAATTTGTGCTGGTGCCAAGAGGTTTGCAGCAAATACAGGTTTGCAATATGTTAAAGGAGCAATGAATTTTAATTAAACATTGGTTAATTTTTAATTAGCATTAGAAACGTTCGTGTGTGTGTATTCAGATGACAATAATAATGTCATCGAATATTATTATTTTGTTACACTATATTATCATTAATGATAATCTTTCAAAAATTTTGAATATACAATTTTTCTTCTAAAATATATATGACGAAATTTTAATTTTTATAATAGATCTATAATGATAATAATAAAGTGTCACTAATATTTTTAAATTGCTTTCATGACGTATTTGATAATTTGTTAACTAATTTCATTATTTGTGACGTCAATTATTATTATTGGTAAAATTCTTGCTCGAATAATTTTTTCTCTATACTAACTATGATATTTTTTTTTTCAATCATTAAATAAATGTATTAGCGACAACTATAATTCGTTAGTAATATTTTAAATGAGCATTAATGACAATTAATTAAATTATTACAAAATATTAATATTATGTTACGTAAATAATTGTTATCAAACGTGTTTTCTCTAAAATTTTTTGTGAAAAACTTTATCTCCAAAAATTTAATTTATTTCCTTTTTCGTCACTAAATAAATGTATTAGTGACAACTAATTAAATTGTCATCAAATACTAATATTATGTGATGCAAAAGTTGTCATCAAACTCATTCATTCCAATAATTTTGGTGAAAAATTTTACTTCCACATCAATCATGACGTATATTATATCGTATTATAAAAAATAAGCAACCATGACAATTAAAATGGTTACAAAAATGATTTATTAGAATTATTTTATCTTATATATTAATTGATGATGAACTTATGTTACGTTATTAAAGAATATAATATTATAACGATGTGTTCATCATAAATATATATTATATCATTATAATATTATTTCTTTTCATAAAATTTGACGGTAAATTTTACTGTCAAATAAAAGAGTGACAAAATTTAATCCTTCATCACGAAATATGAACATTGATAATAAATAATTAGAATTCTATTGATAATATATATGACCGTCACAACAAGAAGTGATTTAGTGACCGTTAGCAGAAGACGTCACCAAAAACTACCATATGGTGACAATACTACATGCATCACATAATTATTTGTCACAAAACGTGTAATTTCTTGTAGCATAGTCTTCTTGTTATTGTTTTAAATAGATTTAGGAGCACTAAATTTTGGTTTAGTTCTTGTCCTTTTATTGTTGGGTTTAAAACCTTAAAAACCAGTTTGAAAATTTTTATATTTAAGTTTTTTTACCTTAGCAACATAGAAGGTGATAAGGTTATTAACTTTCCAGGCTTCATCTTGGGAATTATAGGTGGTGGCAATCATGCCAAATTCAAGTGGAAGCATGTTTAAGGCTTGGTGAACTATACAAGCATTAGGAAGAATGATATCAACGGCTTTCAACTTAGTTTGGTTATGGACCATCTTAAGCTCTTACTAACTACCACACCATCACATTTCATGGCATAAAGTCATTTCAGAAGTGCACCCATTTCAACATTTGTGGAAACTTTGTACCATTGTGCTATAACATCTAATAGGTTATTTGTTATAGTAGGGTTAAGTAGGCCACTAAGTAAATGTTCTAGAATGGATTTTTTAATAGTTAGATAACACATATTATTAGAGTTCACCCATGCCACTTGAGTTGCTTTTCTGCATCAATACTAGTAGTTGTGAGGTTTATAAGCTTGAGTGTAGTCATGGCCAAATCCACATCAGCCATCTTATAGCAACTACACATCTTTCATCCAACTCTTAAAATTTGAGCCAATTAAAACCTTAATAGTAACCATATTTTTATTGATAGAAAAGGTGACTGAAAAAGTATCAAACAATGCAACATCATTAGTATTTGATGGGTAATAATATTACTTAATGCCATAAATGAGTATAATCAATGAGAATTTAGATGTATCATTATACAAACACCTTTGGGTAGAATTCATAATATACAGTTTAGAATCTTTCACATATAATGGTCTAGAGAATTTATTTCAATCAAAATGAATCTATCACCTTTGGGTGAATAGACCACTCAAACAAGTCAACTTACAACCGTATGTTTCATGCATAATCTTATAACTAAATACACAATAAACACCTTTGGGCATAATAAGTACATATTCAATTAGAGACATCCCTATAACATGTGAAAAATGAAATTTTATAAATTTTGTGGATTAACCACTTTGGTGGCAATAATCCAACTAAAATTATATAACCCTTTCACATCAAGATACACCCTTATATTATCCTTGAACTGAAAGTAATGTATAACCTTATGGACATGAAGCCTTCAATGTCCTTAAAATAAATAAATAAATAATATATCTTAATTTGTGATGTAAAATTTATGAGATAATATATCTCTGAATACAATTCTCTCATCACACTAATAAATTGCATTGTAAAGTTGTAATTTGACAAAATAAAATTTATGAAATGATTTTATTTCTCCTATTGTCACCAACTTGATAATGGCTTTCTAAAATTTTGTAAATTTAGAATATATACATATGATATTGCAACAAGTCTAAACGATATGTGATTATACTACTACAAATAATTGATCAATGTGTATACATTAAATAAAGCAATAGAGATGCAATCACTATTGCAATTCAATTTGTATTAAAAGAAAGCACACAAATTCACAACAAAGATAACTAGCCCAACAACAAGTGTGCAACACTTTAGCAAGGTAAACAAATCTTAAATCCCAAAACTTCATGCTTAGTTAATAGCAACACAAATAATTTTTTAAAATTCTACCTAATTAATAGCAGTACTAACACATAAAACAAAACATGTAATGAAATCAACCATGTAAATATAAACTCTTATTTCCCACAAAAAAAAATTATTTTAGTTTTATTCAATATAAATTTATTCAAAATAAAACTTAATTAACAAAATACGACAATAAGAGCAAAACAATTAAATTCACGACTAACATGAATATCATAATAAAAAGAAAAATTGAACCCTTGATGTTTTGATGATGATAAAAATATGACTAAATTATTGATTTACCCTTGCATGAGTGATTTCATGACAAAGAAAGGGAAATAGTTTAAGTTTTATAGGTTCAGGTCCAACACAACCATATGCTTCTTGAGCATGATCTTGCATAGTTGTTTTTCAACTTGTGTGATGAAAACATAGGATCGTGTCAACTAGCATAACCATGCAAGCTCTTCATGTAAAGTGTACAAGCTTAAGTCAAATGCATGACCATGTCCAAATATGACACACGATCATGCTAAAGTATTCTTTGAAGAAGCATGGGTTCCTCAGTTGTGTGCTTACATTATGCTAAGTCAAAATTGAAAGGTCAAACATACAACTGTGTCCAAGTAAGACATACGATCGTGTGGCAGCACTTAAGAAGAAGCATAAGACCTTTAACCATGCAACATAATCACGCAAATGGTAAAAAAGTGTTAGTCAACACATGATTGTGCAAGAAATATATGCATGACCCTGTTATGTGAAACATGAAGCATATTACCACATTATTCATGCATAGTTGATCATGCGAAGGCATGTTAAAGGCATAACAACAACACACTATCACAAGTAGTTATCATGTATATCTCATACGGTGATAGTGCTCAAAAGTTATGCAGGCTTCTAGAATTCTGAGCATCAAACATGAAGAAAAGCATGACCATGTATAATAAGCACACAATCATCCAGTCTTGGCACAAATCTTAAATTCGATTATTGAGAGTCTAATCAAGGCCATAAATGTAGCAAACACGATCATGTACTCGATAAATACTACCATGCACCTAGGAAACTTATTACAAATGTAGCTTTTTCCATCTACCCAACAAATAAAAATTTATGGAAATAGTACATTTCTATTTCTAGTAAGAAATCAAGTATAAAAGGAGGCCATTTTGAACTGAGCAATGTTAGAGAAACTAATTGCACATTGAAACTATTACTTGTTCATTGATTGATTATTTTTCTTCTCTCTTTAAGCTTATATTGTTCCTCATTTGAGAGATTCATTCTTAAACTTGTGTATTAGCCTATTTAGAGGTATTATCACAATTCTTTTCTTGTCCAAAATCAAATTGTAAAAAAAGAAAAATTCCATTGGTTCAAAAAACTATTGTATCTTCAGGTTTTGAAAGAGAGTGAAACTTTAATTTGTTATTAATTGAGAAAGAGGATGTACAAGGCTTGTGTTTAAAACTTCGAATCTCTATAAATTGGTTGAGCAAACTCTATCTAGTCCCTCTTTACTTTTTTTATTAATTTGATTTGTATTTGTTGTATATTTTTTGTTGGGATCTGTTGGATGCTTTAATTGTCTTGTTGCATAGATTGTTTTGAGATTAAGTTTAAAGTTATAAAATTTTTATAATTTTATTCACCCTCCTCTAGAATTATTTTATATAGCCGAAAGATTTTTCTATTGGTATCAGAGTTTGGTCTCTAGCATTTTTACAAAATCTAGTGATTTTAAAGCAAAAAGAACCAAATTAAAATGGCTAGTACTTTTACACCAGTTTTTAGTGAAAGACAATATACCACAAGATCACCTTTGTTTTGAAGGGTTAATGACACTTAATGGAAAATTAGAATAAGACTACATATTAGGTCAATTGATTATAAATTATGGAAGATTATTGAACATGGTTATTCAGTGCGTAGAGAACTTAAGACACAACTACCAAAAGATAAAAGTGAATATAATGATAAGGATGAGAAGTTATTGAGCTTAAATGATAAAACAATTAGCATTTTATTTTGTGCTTTGGACTCTACAAAATTCAACTAAGTTTCGACATGCAAATTAGCCAAGGAAGTTTAAACAATCCTCCAAACTACTTATGAAGAAATGATCAAGTTAATAAGTCCAAGATAGAACTACTGTTTAGAAAGTATAAATTATTTTAGATGAAAGCGGATGAGTACATAAATGATGTGTACAAAAGGTTCTTAAACTTAATGAATAATCTTAAAGGATAAGGAAAAAAGTTTGAGAATATGGAATTAGTAAAGAAGGTCCTAAGATCCCTGCCTGAATCTTAGATTATGATAGTTACTATTATTAAAGAATCTAATGATCTAACCAAGATAGGAATGGATGAGTTGATTGGAAGTCTGCTTACTTTCAAAATGAAGAGAAAACCAAAAGAGAAAAAAGGCAAAAATACTAAAAAAATTGCCTTAAAGGCAATGTAAGAGGAAAAAGATGAGTCCTTAATGGATGAGGAAGATATAAGCATATTGGCAAGAAGATTTAGTAAATTCTTGTCAAAGAACAAAAAAGTGAAGGGAAAAAGCAAGCTTAAATCAAAAGGAAAGGATAAAGAAAAGAATGAAAGGGATGTCATTTGTTTTAAATACAAGAAACATGGGCATATAAGATAAGATTGCCCACCACTAAAAAAAAAAAAAGAAGTAGGACAAGAATGAGAAAAAGTTCAAAAGGAAGGCATTTGTAGCTATATGGAGTGGTAATGATAATTTAAGTGACAAAGGTGAAGAGGAAGAATAAAGGGCTAACCTATACTTTATGGCCATGAGTGATTCTGAAAAGAAGATAAGTGAATCTAACTCTTACTTTTATGATAAGTTGCAAGATGTCTTTGATTCATTATTAATAAAAGTTAAAAATTTTAACTCTAAGAACAAAAGTTTAAACAAAGACGTAGTAAATTTAAAACTAAGTTAGAAAAAGTTACATATGAACATTATTTAGGAAGATAACAAATGAATCAAAAGGCTATTAGATGAAAAAAACAAGATAACAAATGAATTAGAATCATTTAGGAAGATAAATGATGAGTTAAAAGCAAAAGTACTTAGTTCAAATGAAATTTTAGATAAATTCAAAATAAGAACTAATAGATTGGACGAAATGCTTGCATCTAAAAAAAGTGGTTTGAATAAAGAAAATTTAGGCCATAATGAGAGTAATCCCTTCACAAATACATATAAACCTTTAAAAAGACCTTAAGCCTTACAAATGAAATGTAAATATTGCTCTTATATTAGATATACAATTAGGGGATGTCTAATTAGAAATGGTAAACCTTACAAAGTGAAAAAGATTTAGGTTCCAAAGGGGATAGTAAAAAATAACATACATGCATGCAAAACCATTTAGGTATGAGAGAAACTTAGATGATGCTTTTATAGAGGCATTCTTGGATGTTAAAAGCAAAAAATCTAGTAAGTAATACTTGGATAGTGGTTGTTCAAAACATATGACCAGAAACAAGTACCTCTTTACTTTATTAAGGGAAAAGGATAAAGGAAGTGTGAATTTGGGGATAATTCAAAAGGAAAAGTGGTTGGAATTGGTACTACAGGTAACTTCTCCCTAATTATTAATGATGTGTTATATGTTGAAGGCCTTAAGCATATTTTACTTAGTATAAGTCAATTATGTGGCAAGGGCTTCAAAGTATGCTTTTATGTTTTGTGTTGTGAAATTATTGAAACTAGCACAAATAACATTGCATTTATAGAACATAAACATTCAAATGTGTATGTTATTGATTTGTATGATATTGCATCAAATGATTCATGTCTCATGTCAACCAAGGAGGAAGACAAGTGGTTATGGCTTAGGTTATGAAAACTTTGATGTTTTAGAAAAATTGTCTAAAAAGGATTTGGTGAAAGGGTTACCAAAATTAGTTTTTAAAAAGAAAGGAATTTGTGATGCATGTACCTTGGGTAAGCAAACTAGGTCAAGTTTTAAAAGCGAAAATTGTGTTTCTACCTCTAGACCTCTATAATTATTACATATGGACTTGTATGACCCATCTAGGACTATGAGCTTATGTGAAATGATATTGTTTTGTGATTGTAGATGATTATTCTAAATTTATATGGGTTTTTTTACTTACACATAAAAATGATGCTTTTACTACTTTTTTTCAAGTAGGTTATGCAATTACTTGTATTAGAAATGACCATGAAAAAAAATTTGAAAATTATGATTTTAAAGCATATTGTGATGAGCATGACATTAAACATAACTTTTGAGCCCTTAAGATACCTTAACAAAATAGAGTTTTTGAGAGAATAAATAAAACACTAGTTGAAATGGCTATGACCATATTATATGAGCATGATTTACCTAAGTCATTTTAGGGTGAAGCTATAAATACATCATGCTATATCATCAATAAGGCCATGATTAGGTCAATCCTTAAGAAAACTCATTATGAGTTCTTCAAAGAAAAAATGCCTAGTATTGTATATTTTCATCCCTTTAGATGTAAGTGTTTTATGCTTAACAGTGGAAAAGATATCCTAAGAATATTTGATGTCAAATCAGATGAAGTGATTTTTCTAGGATTTTCTTCTACCTCCAAAGTGTATAGAGTTCTCAGTAAAAAAACACTTATTGTTGAAGAATCTATACATGTGATATTTAATGAGTCTTATTCTAAGTGTATAGATAGGTTAAATAATGATTAAGTGGTGAAACTTATGGTGGATCTCAAAATTAATGATGGCCCCATTCTAAAAGAAGAAGAAACTCAAGTTGAGGTAGTACCATAAGATGAAATGCAAGTGCGACCTTAAGAAATACAGAGCAAGATCTCTTTTCTAAGGGTTAAGGATAAAGTCAAAGGGGAAAGATTATTGGTGACCCATCCCAAAAGGTGAGAACAAGAGTTTCAATAAGAAAAACTTGTGAATTTGTGGCTTTCTTGTCATAAATAGAGGTAAAAAGGGTTGATGAAGCCTTAAAAGACGAAACTTAGGCATTGGCCATACAAGAGGAGTTAAACCAATTTGAGACAAACCGAGCATGGGAACTAGTTCTTAGGCTAACAAATCATCCCACCATCAGCTTAAAATTGGTATATCAAAACAAGGTGAATGAATCCAAAATCATTATAAGAAATAAGGCCAGACTAGTTGCTCAAGGCTACTCTCAAGAGGAAGGTATTGATTTCGATGAAACTCATGCTCTTGTTGTTAGATTAAAAGCAATTAGAATATTACTTGCTTATGCATGCCATTTAAACTTTTAATTATTTTAAATGGATGTTAAATGTGCCATTTTAAGTGGTTTTATCCAACAGAAGGTGTATTTATAATAACCTCCCGGTTTTGAAAATCCTATCTTTCCAAATCATGTGTTTAAACTTAAGAAAGATTTTTATGGTTTAAAACAAGCTCTTAGAGCTTGGTATGAAAGATTGAGCATGTTTTTATTGAAAATAGTTTTTCAAAAGGAAATGTGGATACCACCTTGTTTATAAAAAGACATCAACATGATATTTTAAGTGTCCAAGTTTACGTTGATGACATCATCTTTAGGGCTACTAATGAATCTCTATGTAAAGAGTTTTCTATGATGATGTAGAGAGAGTTTGAACTAAGCATGATGAGAGAGCTAAGTTACTTCTTTAGGTTTCAAATCAAGCAAATAAAGGAATGAATTTTGCTCAACCAATCAAAAAACACTCAAGGCCTCCTTAAAAGATTCAACATGCATGATGCCAAGGAATAACCAACACTCATGAGCACTTCGACAAAGCTTGATAAGAATGAAGAAGGTAAAAATGTTGACATAAAGACATGTAAGAGCATGATAGGTGCATTATTATATTTAACTACATCTAAGCTAGGTATCATGTTTAGTGTATGCATGAGTGCACGTTTTAAAGCAAATTCTAAAGAATTGCATTTAAACACTGTAAAACAAATTTTAAAGTATCCTAAAATGTTAGCTTATGACACCCTAAAAACTTAATATTCAAAGTATATGTATTTTTAGATATCAATTTTGGAGGATGTAGAATTGATAGGAAAAACACTAGTGGCACATGTCAATTTTTAGAAAACATGTTAGTTTCATGGTTTTCTAAAAGTAAAATTCAGTTATAACTTCTACTATGGAGTTGGAATGCGTTTTCATGGCTAGTTGTTGTGCCTAAATTTTGTAGATAAAACAACAAATACTAGATTTTGGTTTTCAAAAGAAAGAACTCTAATTTACTATAATAACACTAGTGTCATTCAACTTTCAAAAAATCTCATATTGCATTCATGAACTAAGCATATTGACATTAGACATCATTTCTTGCATGATCATGCTAGCAAGCATGATATTGCACTTTAATTTGTTGATACAAACCATCAACTTGCTGATATTTTCATCAAGCCTCTTGATAAGGAAAGATTTGTCTACTTAAGGAGGAAACTTGGAATGATTTATACAAGACAATTAAATGCCTAATGCCTTGTTTTTTTAGTTTGCATAATGTTTGTGTTATATTGGTTGTTGATGTGGTTGCTTAATGGATTGAAATTTGTTATGCCATGTATTGAATATGTTTAAGCTTGGTAGTATAATATGTATTGCATGATATGTATGAATAAGTGTGTTTGGTTTTGAATATAAATTCGAGTTGAATCAATGTAATTTTATAGTTAACATCAATCAACACTTGAATTATAAAATATATACCTCATTTGATCAAAATCTCCAAGCTTTGTAGCATGTGGTGTTTTGAGAAATTTTTTTTTAAACTAAAATTTTCTGTATAATCTGCAGGTCTGTGTTTTTGGTCACATACGACCATGTGTTGAAATTGTGCATGGACGTGTCCTTGTATGAACCACACGACCATGCATCTAATTCATGCACGATTGTGCAAGCCTTTCAAATTTTATACCTGCTTACACATACGACACAACACATACATGGTTATTGGTTTTAAAAATTTTTAAAGTTTTAAAATTTTTGCAAAAACACAATTGCACAACTTTCATTAGTATGGCCATGTAAAATTGGGGGCGTTACAAAAATAAGGTAGACACATGACCATGCAGTCGAGTAACACGATGGTGCGTGTGTAAATATATAAGTATATCGCAAAATTGTTTTCATTTTCACACGATTCTCAAAACCCTAGTTACAAAATCCTTTAATTTTCTCTCAATCTCTCAACAATTTTTCTCAAATTTCTTGCTTGCATTTAGTTCTAAACTCAATTTTATTCATTTCTCTTGTATTTTCACAACTTTTTACCTTGATTTTCACATTAAATCAACCTAAAATCACCCAAAATGCATCTATCTTCAAAAACATTCATAATGTCACCTCGAATAAAGCTTCCTACACGTTTGGGTCCTTTTAAAAGCTTTGGAATGAGTGAAAATCCTTTTGAATCATTTGCTCAAATTGTCAACAGAAGATACTTCTTTCTAAATTGATGAAATATTCAATTTATGTAAGATGGTGCTTATATGACAATATTTTAAAGGAAATTGGATTACTAGAGGAGATGAGAAGTCTTCGTCGCATGGCCTTAATTAAAGCTAGAATTAAAGTTTTAAAAGTCAAAGCCTTGCTACCGGATCTTCTCTCCAGTTGCCTCATAAGCCTTGATTTTACATATTTCATGCATTGCATTATTTTGACACAATTTTCATTAACATTACGTTTTTTAAGAACATTACTATTTTGTTTAGCATGCTTTGTTTAATTACTAGATATTGATTACATTGTCATTCCATTGGACATTGCTTGATGTTTTCGTTGGTCGGTTGAATATTAATTGAATATGGACTTTGTTAAGCATGGCTTAATTAGCTTGACGTTATATTGATTATTGATTGAACTGTGGATTGGAGTAGCTAATGGATATATATATATATATATATATATATATATATATATATATATATATATATATATTGGATTTTTTTTTCTTTACCTTAAAATTGGGAAATATCTAAGAAACAAAGGAAACTTTGTCACATTTTTTTTATTAATGTCAAAAAGGGGGAGAATAGGTTAGATTGGGTTAAATTTTGCATATAAATGAAACTAAAATAAAGCTTAAAGTGAGGGGGGGTGGAAGGGGGAAGCCTAATTTGTAATTTTTGTCAACAATTTAAAAAAAAAAGTTTCTATATTTTTTTCATTAATAAAAAAGGGGGAGATTGTTAAACCCTTAATGTTTTTATGATGATAAAAATATGATTAAATAACTAATTTACTAATGCATGAGTGATTTCATGACAAAGAAAAGGAAATAGTTTAAGTTTTGCAAGTTTCAAGTCCAATACGACTGTGTGCTCCTTGAGCACGATCATGCATAATTGTTTTCCAATTCATGCAACAAAAACACAGGACTATATCACTAACTGCGTTAGGATCTATAATTTTACTAGAAAATTTTTAGGTCCAACATGATCGTGCTTAAATAAGGCACAACCCTGTGCGTGCATTACATGAGTTCAACACTACCAATATAACCATGTAAGCTCATCGTGCTAAGTCTACAGGTTTAAGTCAAACACACTATTGTGTCCAAATATGACACATGATCGTGCTGAAGCATTCTCTAAAGAAGCATGGGTTCCTTAATTGTGTGCTCGCATCATGCTAAGTCAAAGTTGAAAGGTCAAATGCATGACCATGTCTATGTAAGGCACACGATCATACAGTAGCCCTTGAAAAGAACCATAAGACTTTCAATTATGCAACATAATCATACAAATGGTCAAAGAGCATCAATCAATGCACGATCATGCAAGAAATATATGCACAATTGTGTTATGTGAAACATAAAGCGCACTACCACATTAGTCATGTATAGTTGATCGCATGAAAGCCTGTTGAAGGCATATCAACAACACACTACCATGCACATAAGACATACGATCGTGCATAAACAAAGTAGCTATTGTGTATATCTCATGTGGTGATAGTGCTTAAAAGTCATGTAAGCTTTTTGAATTCTAAGCGTCAGACACGAAGAAATGAAGCATGACCATGTGTAGTAAGCACACGATCATGTAGCCTTAGCACATATTTTAAATTCAACCATTGGGAGTCTGATAGAGGTCATAAATGCAGTAAGCATGACCGCGCACTCAACAAGCACGATCGTGCACCTGGAAAACTTATTATAAATACAATTTTTTCCACTTATCCAACAGATAGAAATTTATAGAAACATTTCCTTTCCATTTCCAATAAGAAATCAAGAATAAAAAGAGGCCATTTTGAAGTGAACAAGGTTAGAGAAACTAATTGCACATTGAAGCTATTACTTGTTCATTGTTTGCTCATTTGTCTTCTCTCTTTAAGCTTATATTGTTCTTCATTTGAGAGATTCATTCTTAAACTTGTGTATCAGTCTATTTAAAGGCATTATCACTATTATTTTCTTGTCTAAAATCAAATTGTAAAAAGGAAAAAATACCTTTGGTTCAAAAAGCTAATGTATCTTTGGGTTTTGGAAGATAGTGAAATTTCAATTGGTTGTTAATTGAGGAAAATGATGTAAGAGGCATTTGTTCAAAGCTCTAAATCTCTATAAATTGACTGAACAAATTTTATTTCTTCTCTTTTTACTTTTTGTGTTAATTTGATATGTATTTGTTGTATATTTGTTGTTAGGATTTGTTGCATGCTTTAAAAGTCTTGTTGCATAGATTACTTTGTGATTAAGAAAAAATTTAAAGTCCCCTTAGGATTATTTTATTAGCCCAAAAGGTTGTTTAGAAAAGATAGATCAAACAAATCAAAAATAATTTTATGGGTTCTAAGGTCACATATCCTGCGTTGACACCACATGTTAATAAATTTAACATTGTATATAAATTAGGATCTATACATAATTACTTAAAAGATCAAACTATTTGAGTTTATAGACAAAATTGTCTTTGAATCTATCTTAACTAGTGGAATACATCGAAAAAAATTTTAGAACTAGAAATTTCTCTTCCTTTCTTTTTAAGCAATCTCCAATAGGTGAAATAATGACGACACTACTGTTAACCAGAAAAAGAGACCTAATCTCTTTTATCTAAAGTGTCAATTAGCCTTCCTTTATAACCTAATGGATCTTTATGGCCTACACTAATAATTTGGTTCACATCCTAAAACATAAAACTTAGCTCACTTTACTTAGATCAATTGTATGTGGGTTGTTGAATGTCTGATAATAGACCAATTTAATTCTAACCTGATTTAATTTAAAACAAAAAACTCATAATTAATAGAAACCCACCATAAAAAAATTTCCAACAATAATGTTGGTCTTCAGCCCAGTTTAACCTGATCAATTGTACGACGGCTTCCTCATCCATAATATTAGTCATAACACTTTAACCCTTTTGAAGCAATCTATAAAACAATAATGCATACTTGGTCTCCAGCCCACAAGCCTCTATTTACATGATGCTGCATATCCACAGTGAAAAGCTGATTCAGTCGACATTTGAAATATTCAACCTCACTTTATTCCAACTTTTAATTTATATTAGCTCTCTTCTAAACTTAAGGAAAAAATAATAATCTTAACTTTAAGAAATGATAGTAAAATTATACCCAGTGACTGGTTAGACTTTGAATCAGAGCTCGTAGCATGTTGTGAAGGCGTCGTGTCGTTAGCCTTTACTTGCTTTGCTTTGCTGATATGACCGCGCTTTGTTTCCATAATTTTTTATGTCAAAGATTCCGAGGAGGTCGGAAAAGAAACTTTTCCGGCAACGTCTTTTTGGAGGCCATTGATTTCGTTGGGTCTGCATTTCGAATTCTCAGGATTGAACCCTAGACAGTAGCAACGTAGTAAAACCTTAGGAGAGTGAAATTGATTTTTTTATTTATTTAATATAAAACATAATATTATATTAACTAAGACAAATATAAAACTACCCTTCAATTAAACAAGAAAATACTAAAATCTGTTAGTTCACAGTGAGAGTTTGATATTTTAAACATAATAGGTGGTAATTTATAGTTTGTTATAGTATGAGTGGGTATTTGGCTGTTCAGCCAATTAAGTAATAACAATGCCCAGAAACAGAAATTCTTACGAAGAGATCATAAAATTTACCATTTCTAATATAGAGCAGACCAACCTTGCAAATTTCATATTCTACTTCACTGTTTCACTTTTTTTTTTTCCTTTTTCCAAATAAACAATACTTATTATTATGTACATATGTTTAGATTAGGAGTAGATTTAAATTTAAATTCAAATTTGATTCATTATTCGATTTAAACAAATTGAATTTAAGCTAAAGAATGATTAATTGATTGGTCTTGAGCTTGCTCAATATCTAATCTGGTGTCAAAACTCAAAATATTTTTCTCCAATAATTTTTCTTCTCAATCATACTATTCATCAATTTGAATTCAAATTCACTATTTTAATTTTTAGCTGAACTCAAATTAGTCATTGTTAAAACTCACCTCAAATTTAGATATTTGTAACAAGTAATAAAATACTTTTTATTATATATCATTGAAAATACAAACTTTTTTTGATAAAATAAAAGTGGGGACGTTGAAGTAAAAGTGGGAAAAAAAAAAATGCTTCAAATTAATTTCTATCACATTGGCAACAATATATAAGTAAACAAATTATGAAGACGATGGAGCAACAGTTGCTAATTTCGGTTGTTGATCTGAAGAGTTTACTTTCTCAGCTTGAGTTGGTAAGCAACTTTTCTCCTCCAATATTTTTTGCTCTTTGCTCTTCCCCAATAATACATTGTATAGCCCTCCAATTAGCAATAATCCCCCCAAAATCCTGCATAAAATTCAACGAACACAAGATCATCAGATCATGAAATTTGACATCTAATTACAAATGAAAGAAATTACGTACCTTCCTAAAGTTATAATCTCACACAAGAGAAATACAGAACTTATCATGGTGAAAATTAATGTTAAGGGAGTTGACATGGCCAAGAACACTGGCCCTTTCTTCTCGACCACCCATGCTTGCAAGTAAAATGAAACCCCAGTCACCACAATTCCCTGTGAAATTTATGTAGAGATATCAAATTTAATCTTCCATAAAATTAATATAGAGTTATCAAAATTCCAGGCCAGAGCTAGGTTTTCCAAGTCTCATGAATCAATTTTCAATTCACTATAAGATGCGTATCTTTTTTCCCAAATCCCCATGCCTGGAATATTGAAAGACTTACACAGTAAGCAACGGCGAGGAGTCTGAGATTCCAGCCAATAACCCACTCATGAGGGTCTCTAACCAAAACAACAGCAATAAAAAAAGATTGAACTGAGCTCAGAAAGCATTGAAGGGATGTAAAGAGAAGCTTCGAAGGGTAGCGTTTCAACACACGGGCCTGCATGTTTCATGCGATTCTTAATCAATTAATTAAGTTAATCAAGTCAATCTAATCATGTTTAATTGTATAAACTAATTAACATACAAGTATCTAGAGGTGCCAAATTAATTTATTAATTACCTGCAAAACAAGCCACAAGCCCCAACAGGTATTGGAAGTGAGCATGAGGAAGCAACCCTTTATCCAAGTTTTTCCAGAATTCTTAGCGTGACCGTCAACTTCATGGCTATTATGAAGATTAGAAATGTGAAGATGGCACGCAATTTTGAACTGGGGGCCGTGGTAAAACGCCAGAATGGCTACGCCGCTGGTACAGATTAATATTCCCACAAGCTTAGCCACCCCTGGGATCGTCCTCAACTTCAACGTTTCCATCCTGTAACACAGACGTGATAAGCTCCGCAAGGGAATGCAAAAACTCAACAAATTAAATTATCTTGAGGTCCAAGTGTTCAATATTCATGTGTCGTTATGAGCATATAGAGTAAAAATTATTTTAGCTCTTACAAACATGACACCAACTATCTTTCTCAAGGTCTCCTTCCCATGAAGGAATATCTTAAATGGACGACTCATGCACCATCACCACTTGAAACTTGAAATTTAAAAGCTTAATTTAATTTTGTTTACCCGAGAAGAACTGCCAAGAAGAAAGTAATGACAGGAAGGCAGTTTGTAGTTGCAGCAGCCAAAGTTGCAGAAGTGTAAATCAAAGCAATACCATACAAGTCTAAACTCAAAGTTATCCTGAAAATTCACAAACGCAGCGCTCGTATTAAGTAATTTCTTCACATTGTCGAGGCCTGTACCTAAAAAAAGAGAGAAAGAAAGAAAGAAAGAATGTTTATTGGAAAATGGATATGCATACCCAAATAAGGAGAGCATAAAAATCTTGCAAAAGGTCGGAAATGATAGAGGAGGAGCAGTTTTCCTGGTACAACACAAAGAAATGAGTACTAAACTAATAAAAAAAATCATAATTTTGCAATAAACTTAATTACTTAAATAATTGACATGGAGGGTTTCTTTAATATTTACCATTCTTTGAAGATGGAGAGAGGAATTAAGAAAACAGTAGCAGCAGCTTGTCTGTAAAAGATGAACACAAAATTGTTCATACCGCCATTGAATGCTGCCTTGGAGAGCAAGAACATGCCTGCATAAATGGCTTGAACAAGAATCACAGCCAAGTAAGGCTTCTTTAATCTATCCATATTAACTCTTAACTAAATTTTCTTTGTGAATGATCAAATAAAGCTAGACCCACTCTCAAATCACAAAGTTAGAAGGAGAATAATGGTCAAGATCACTAAATCATGGGCAATAAATGAAAGCTCACTGAAAATTACAACTTTTCTACTATTGGGACGTGTGTGGTGAAGAAGATAGGCTGCTTTACTATAAAGGACCACAATATTTTGCTTGGCTAGCTATCAAATGATCTCCATTTATAAAGAATCCATGCAAATGTTGAAAATGTTTTTTGAAAGTAGCACTTGGAAGAATTGGTTCCCATTTTAAGAAAGCATCAAGTATATACTCCTTTTGCTGATTTCAGGTCGCTCCACTGTTTCCCACAGGGAAAATCATTTAGTAGCATAATTCCAAATGAGAACAACGTGAGATTAAAGTGGAAGAACGTATTCATTCAGAAGATTCTTTTGACTTGAATTCCTATTCCATTAAATGTTTAATTCTAATCTAATTAAATGTGTAACACATTAATGTTGTTGATGTTTTGGCTAAACCTAATTTTATATATATATATATAACGTAGCAGGTAAGAAAGATAACATTTTGATTTAAGATTACGCTAAACTCATGTCACGATTCAAATCGAATGATGTGACTAAAAGTACATTGAAATCGAATTAAACTTTTTTTAATTTAAATTTAGCTCAATTAAAAAACGAGCCAAGCTCGAATTTGAATTATAGAAACTCAAATTGAATTTAACTAAGTCAAATCGACTTTCAAATTTGAACCAGCTTGATTCAGGTTTAGTCCTATATTTGAGTTTGAGAAAGGGTATCCCAACTTGTATTGAGTCGAGTCAATTCAATTCAATTGAATTGTTGAAAATTCGTTGACAGATTAATGACTTCCTATTTTATTCCATGACTTTTTTTGACAGTTTTTTTTATTCTTTAATGATTTTTTTTCCCATCAAACTTATCGATAATTGAGTGAGCCAAATTCAATTTTAAGATGACTTTTCTAAATTTTATCTAAACTCAACTAATTCTTATTTGGGTTTGATTTGATTCGAATCCATTTTTAATTAAGATTGCTTGTGTTATGAAAATAATTATTAAAACTCTTAGACCTTAAACTAATATTTACCATTTTATGAACAGTCTTGTGTATCGTGCCGTAGAAGAATTATCAAATGTTAAATTTATATGTTGGATTCTTACTTACTAATTGTTTAAGGGTTGGCATCCTACATTGTTTTAGCACTCAAAAAAGAGAGGAAAAAATTAATATTTTAAGCAGAATACATTAGAACCGCTGTCGTCTTCTTCTGATGGATTTTTACTTAACTTTGCATCAATTAGTATGGTAAGAAATTCAAAGCACGTTGGAGCACTAAGATCTTAATTTAATGGAATTAATGGGTCTTTTCTAGGTGATGCATAAAAGAACAGGATCTGTGAAAGTAAAGAAGTTCACTTTTAGTTTCTGTTTATCCTTCTTTAATTACGTCCGCTATCATCTCCTTTGAGAGATTAATGACTTGTTTTGTGAAAAATTTTCAATCAAGCATCGCAGAAAGAACTTTACGTATTCGAAAGCTAAAACAATGGCTAGATTTTTGTTCATTAGCATGTGAACCGACTCGATTATGAAAATTTTATCAATATTTTAGAAACACTACCATTCTCAAAAAGGAGAAAGTAGGATTTTTGTTAGCGTTTTAAACTATTTTTGTTTGGTCTGTCGCTTTACTTCAGTAATTGCATGGTGTCTCATTTCCCACTTCGGTAAAAAAAATAAATTATATTGACTTAGCACGAGTGGTTTGATTATGTGCAACTGTAGCTGGGCACGCGGTTGAGTCCGGTCAAAAAGATTAGGCTCACAATGATTTGGTACAAAGGTTTTTGGCTTAGGTTAAGGACCGGTCTACTACAGTAATTATAAAAAATATAAATTGTAATATATATTAAATTTAAAATATATAAAATGGTAGATTAATAATACCGTAGTATTACTATTCACAGTCCGCTTGTTATTGTTTACAAGTTCACTTCCTAACACTCCTAAGGGTACGGTCTAACGGCCTTGAATTGTATTTTATATCTTAAAAAAATTTTGAGTTAGATTATTTAAAAACCATAAATTTATAAGTCTCAATCTAATTTGATTCTTAGGCTTGATGAGCCGACCGATACCAAACTCAATCTAACCCAACTCAACTCATTTTACATTTTTACCCTCAAATCTTGAACTCTCTTTAATTTCACCAATTTTCACTCAATATATATTTATTATCTTATTTATTTAATATTTTATTTATCTTAATATTTATTTAGATTTTTCAACTTTATATATATTTATAATTTATATGCAAATTCATAATAAATTCTTCAAATTTTATAGTGGAATGACCATCTCCTTCTCAATTATGGGTGGTGTGTAGTCATATTTATTTTGCATTTATAATTTATGCCCGCTTTATGTGGAAATATATATATATATATATATATATATTTTTTCAAAATATGTTTGGATCTTTCGGGATCTTTTGAGTCAATCGTAACCCTTGAAGGTTTGAAACATCATCGGCAACTGATTAAGTTTTTGTTTGAATTTTGTCTGTAAAATTCTGAACCACTCAACCTCTTCAAAGACCAAATTAAAAGAAAGTCTATGAAGATGTTGATAGTTAGTTTGTAACAATTTCAATTATTATCTCATTTACTTGTAATTTAAAATTTGAAATTTGTAGAAGTTTATGCGAATAATCTAAATGGTGTTTTATGCTTTATGAAACGTTTGTAATTCCATGCAGTTTTCGGATCATGCAAATAAAGACATCCATCCATATAATTGAAAGCAGTGGTCCTCCATAAATATTTGCTTTTAAATTCCATAGCTACGTTACGTTGCTTTAGAAACAAATTAATGGGAAGCCCTTAATTGGATTGATTACAATTCTAGCAAGAAATTGAGCTATCAACGTCTTCTTTCTTGCTTTTTTTATTTGTTGCCCCATCAAAAGATGTCAAGTAACCATCAAAATGTAGTGAATCACTGATCACATTACAAAAGCTAGAACAATTCGACTGGGAATACATCAGTTAAATGTAAAGGAAGATCCACTGATTGCAACACATTTATATCCTGATTTATTTCTTTGTGATTTTGCGGCCAAGGTTAACCGGCCACTCTTTGTGTTCAATCATTCTTCGATAACTTCTTGGTGTTGTACCGAAAACTGTATTTTTCTATTTCTTTTATGCATGAAGTTCACACCATAAGAACGTAAGAGTCTTCGTGTGAGAAATAAGTAGATAGACATTGGCTTATTTACTTAGGTTTTGATAGTATTTTGAAATTTTCCTCGATCTTAAAAACTGCAGTCTTCTACAGAATTCTGGACTTTAAGATCATACACAACTGCGTACATAGATTACACGACTGTACATGAATTATTTCCCCTGTCATGTATGATGCTTAAATAACACACGACTATACATGTCTTGTAATTAAATATATACGACCGTACACATAACTTGTATGATCATGTTTGACAAAAAAATTACAGAATTTTTTTAGACTTTTAAATTTTTAAAGTTTTCTGCAAATATTTCCCCTAAATGTTTCAATAATCATATCACTTGCATACAAATAATGATTTTCTTGAATACATTCATACAAAAAGGGGAGAAATGACATTATTGGATACTCCTTGGCTGTTAGTGTATGTTAATATAAAGGGAAGTTTCATGTTCATTTTTTTAACCATTGGTATCATTGAAAAATGGGGAGTTTAAACTATATTTTGGAAGGGGAAGAATTTTTTTTTTTTAATATGGTTTATAAAAAGGGGAGAAAAAGTTTTATGCTTAAATGAAAGCTTTTTAACATACATTTTTGACTTATAACAATAATAGAGAAAATGTGTGAGGTATGTTAAAGTGATTTATTGTTTATGAAAATTATGTTGTGCTTAAAATTTTTGAATTTTTTGTTAATATATGTTATTATGCTCTCAATGTATTTTAATCTAAGTTTTGTCATCAATTAAAAATGAGGAGATTGTTGGACGCCCTATAGTTTTTAATTGATACAAAACTTAGATTAAAATATCTAACCAAGTTCTTGCATAAATTGATTCATGAAAAAAAAGGATAAAGAGTTTATTTTTGAAAGATTGGCTAGACACACGATTGTGCGCATCTACGTTACATGACCATGTGTGTCCAATAAGGAAAACACATGACTGGGTAAAGTTGTGTAAAGCGTTTGTGCATGAAGAAGTAAGGTTGTGCGATCGTGTGATTCACGACTGTATGTTATGTTCTAAGGATGCACTCTTGTGTAGACCTAGTCATGCTCGTATTTAATTGACTTCATTAGGTGCATGGTCGTGCAAAGAAATTCACCTACCTATGTGTGCTGAATATGCTTAACGATGAGGGTATTGTGCATAAGATTATGTGGGATCTTAGAAATTTAAAGCAGTAAAGATGTGAAGATATAAGATTGTGTATGTGGAGCACAAACCTGTGCAAGGCGCACACGATAGGAAAAATTCAATTGTTGGAATGCACACATTGATGAGAACATGACTGTGCAGCAAAAGCACATGACCATGCAATACTTTTTAGAATTCTTTCAACAACTCTCAAATCAACTGTAACGGTTACTTTCTTCCATTTCTTATAAATTCCATTAATTTGAGGTTACAAGTGTTGGAGAGAACAATTCTAAAAGCCTTTATCTTCTCTAATTCTTCTTCATTTTTTTTTCACTAAAATTATATTGTAAATCATTTGAGAAAAACCTATGAGCTTTGTTTTTGTATTTGCCTATTAAGAGGCAATTTCTTTTTTCTGTATTTCAAAAACCCAGGATACAATCCCATAAAATTAGTGGAGGATAAAATCTTGTGAAACTACATTAATAGTGCAATCTCTTGCTTAGAAACTAGTATGAAAATGACGAAATCCCTTGGACAAAAACTATTATAATTTCAAGTGATTGAAGTTATTAAAAGAATATCTTCAAGTAAGGTTGCTTGAAGTAGTAAATATAGGAGATTTGTGGAAAAACTTTGAATCACTTTATATTGGCCAAGCAATTTCTATCCACTTCTCTCTTTACTTCATTGATTATTCGCATTATTATTGTGCTTAATTGTCTTATATTTGCTCTACACATTTATGGTTGTATGTTTGGCTTATGTTGAATAATTTATTTATAGATTTTATTGTTGATTGTTGACTGAAAAGGTTTTTATGTTTAATAAGTTTTGAAAAGCCTATACACCCTCCCTTCTAGGTTATTTGTCATAATATATTTTGAGACTAACAATAATCATGCTAAAAGTAACTATAAATATAATGCAAAGCTGGCATCGAAAAGAAACAAACTAATTTTGAACGGCTCAAGAATGAACCTATAAACATGATAAGACGAACCCGTCCAGAAAAAAAAGCCTAACGTATTAGCTAGCGCGTTGCCATTGCCGAAAGATATTGTCTTCTTTATTTGACTTAAAGAACAAAGTTAAAAGAGAATCCGTAACTATGAGATATAAAACCCATATGGGACAAATTATTTCTAACTTTCCATGTGTCAAAGAAATTTCTGTTCATTAAACATGCGAAAAATTGGAATGATTGAGACTCAAAAAGCAATGGATAAAGGTAAAATATTATTGTAATTTACACATAAGTCTCAATTTTAATACAAAGAAGGCGGTGTTAATTTGAGCAAAGTAATTCTTATGAGCACATTTCGGAATTAATTAAGTTTTACTTTTGTAAAAAACAGCATTTGAATAATCCAATGAGAATTTTTGCATAGCTTTAATGTATTCAATTAAGTTTTATAATTGGGTCGACAATTCATTCTAAGCATTAAAATTTATTAAACATTTGATGAAAGAATCAATAACTTACTATATATTAATTATATATTTTTAAAAATTCAACACAATACTAAAAAATATGATAGCATTTTACCCAATTGTGTCATTCAAAGAGGTTTAAATGTTTAAAATGGGTCATTACATTTAGTTGAAATTTAGAAATTCTATGAATTTAGAAGACGTAATTCACACAAATATTCCTATAAAACCTTGTTTTTTAATTCAATATGTTATAATCTATATAATAATCATATGGATTGAATTTATTTTGTTCATGTGGGATTATAATCTATATAATATTCTATATATATATATATATTGAATAGGTCTACTCGTCAAAACTTAATTTAACATAACTTGACTTATTGATAGTTATCATATAGAAGGTCTCAAGAGCAAAAACCAACTACTTCATTACATGTAATTTAAATGTAGTTTATTTTTGTTTCTATTTACATGGAATTTTAGGTATTTTTTAATACTAGTATTTATAGTCTATGCATAGATAATGTGGACTAGGATTGAATGTTTTTTTTTTTAATTTTTGTTTATGTAAATTAAATTTTACAAGTAAATCTATCATTTTCTGATAAAATAAACAGTTTTTACAAACAAATCATACATTATTATAACTACTAAACAATTTCTATGAATTAACAATCATTTTTCTTGTTAATTTTTTTCTGTTTTAACTCAATTTTAGATAAAAATTTGAATTGGAAAAGAATGTTTGAGAGACCACGATTCTTAACATTAGAATGAGACTATAACAAGTATTAATTTGGAGTCTTGACTCTACTCACATAATTCATACAAAATTGGTTAAAATCATTTAGATTTAATAGGATATTTTAGTTAACTTTTCAATAGCTAATGTCATACTGTATTTTTCTATGAAAATTCTATATTGATGTAGCAATGTTCTGATTTTTTTTTTTCTTGGCAGAATGACTATGTTTCACCTAATTAGTTGAAAACAGGCAAATTTTCCCAGCATTTAATTTTCATTTGGATATTTTTCCACCTTACATCCGATCTTCTCCCTTAACTTTAAGGGTAAAAGGATATATAAGTAACGATCAGATTAAAGAAAATCAACAATTGAAAAATTATTTTTTAAAATGATTAACAAGTGGTCATGACTAAATTAATAAAACATCCAACGCACATTCCTTACCATCAATGAAGATTAACAACAAAATTCAAACATAAAAGAGAAAGAAGAAGAAAATGAAAAGCCATTTTCATTATTAAATCCCACGATGCTATTGCATGCCAAATTGGCATAAACATAACCAAGGTGGGGTACTTTAATAGTGAGGAGATGAGTATAGATATAAATTTTTGATTTTGTTTTTTTTTTTTTTTTTTTTTATTGATTGCATCTTATCACGTTAAAGTTAAAATTTAAAAGTGAAATATTAAAGAGGTATTTTTTTTCTTTTTTCAATGACCCAATAATAAAAATTAACCCTTTTCCAAATAAAAGCTAGGGTGGACAATTTCCAATAGGCAAACTTTGGATGAGAAACAGTCGTTTTGCCTTTTTTTTTTCTTTTCTAAAGAATCTCTTTAAGTCCATCTTTTCATTTTATTAATTAGTTAAATAATTTAATCTTTTAACAAAATAAGTTAAATAACTTAAATGATGTGACTTTTAGTAATACACCTTTATTAGATATTCTTCAGCACAAAAATCTCTTTAAACCATATATGTTTGATTCCGTTTAAGTCTTTTCTTTAGCTTTTTTCCAATGTCAAATTTAATCGATATTTTTTATAATTTCAGATTCAAATTTAAAACCTTTGTTCTTGTGATGTACATAATTTTAAGCTTCATGCAAAAGAGGCTATGATAATAACAATTAAAATTGATTGATTGATTCTATTAACCAATTTATGATAACAATGAATAATATATGCATATCATATTAAAAAAATTTTCAAAGTATTTTAACTTGTTATTACGAATCTACGTCTATGTTTATATTATTGTGATGAAGAGTGAATTGAATATATGAAAAGATTTGACTTTAGAGAATGACGAGACTTATCTTATCTAAGTGTGGATGATAATTATTTCTTACTTAGATATTTTTGCCTTTTCTTTTTCTCTACCTCCCCCTCTTCCGATCTTTTATATTTATGTAACAGAGAGAAAGTGTTTCAATATTGAGAAATATATTTCAAATTTGAATTCAAACAAATAACTTCACACTATATTACATGAGGATAACATGACCATTATGGTCTTTATTGTCTTCTATCATGGCTATAAGACATTAAAAAAGATCATGCAGACAAATTACTTCCCTAGGGTGAGAAACATCACCCGCATGTCAAATCATTAAATTGTTGCTCTTGTAGTCAGGTGTCTTTAGGTGTTGCTCAGCAAGTTTGGTTAACGATAAGCTTTTTCGTATATCAATATTCATCTTCTTGTGTAATTACTCTTTCCATAGATTTAGAAATGTATTTCTATCAAACAAATAAATATTTGAAAAAAAAGTATTTAGTCATAAGAGTTTAAAGTTAAAACTTAAAACAAAAAATACAAAATAAAGTGTAAATATTTTTAAAAATTATTATATCATTTTTAATATTTTTCAATAAAGTTAAAATTATCAGAATAAAAATATAATTTAAAAGTAACGGAAACGATATATTTGATGAAGATGAGGAGTGTGTATAGCTTGATTTGGTGTAATTTATGAATTTTTTTCAAACCAAACTAAACAAATGGTTTGGAAAATTTTCAAATTAAACCAAACCATAAAAGGTATTAAACCAATCCAAATTAAACTAAAAATAATATAAAAAAATAAGTGGTACGTCCAATTGTTTATTGAAAAATTACGTTAAATATAGTTTTATATACATGTATTTTAAAAAAATATGGTTTACAATTTGATTCAGTTTTATAAGCCCTCAAATTATAACCCAAACTGCAAATTATTTTTGTAAAATTTATTAATCTAAATCGAATTGATTTATAAACCAAAACAAAGAAAACCAAGATGTAATTTTTGAATGATTTGGTTTATTTTTATGGTTCAAATCGAATTGCATACACCCCTGATGAAGAATAAAAGATTACTTTCAGTAAAATCATCAAAGACCCAAGGCCCAAAGTAAGAAAGCCTAAGGACAAGAAAGGCTAGGTGTTGATCATGACTAAAAAAAATGCTAGTTCAAAGTCTCTTTACATTTTCTCAAGGTTGAATGACATATATCCACGCAAATTATGGCAAAATGATGATCCCTACCCATTAACTTTAAACATACCAAATCCCTCCCATATGCTAACAAAGTTAGCAATTTCTGTTTAATGTAAAGGTAGTTTTGTAATTGTACTAGTTAATATAATGTTATTTTTTGTATTAAATAAACTTATTTATTTAATAAGTGTGGGCCATGTAACTGAAAGTTGTGGCACATTGAGTTGCTCGAGGGAAAGATTTTTTCTCTTAAATAAACATCTGAAAATGTTTGGGCTTTCTTTTAAGAAAATGTTTGCTTTCTTCTACCGCATCTGTTGAGTTGAAAACGTTTACTTTTTTCTTCTTAAAATTGCATGATTTTTGAGTGATAAGTTAAAATGATGATAACTTGGATGACAACTTGGGTGATCACTTTGATGATAATAAGTGAAAGAAGGTGTTGTTGCTTTTCTCTATACTTGACAAGTTTAACTTTGTTGCTTGCGGTCATAGATAGTCGACAAAGTAGACTATGATAGGTTCTTGCTACGTTATGCCACGATAAATTTACCACTCTTGTTTATCCCAACAATGACAAAGAGAAGCACATAATAAGTTTTTGACCCATTATAGAGAGATTAAGGAGTCACCACCCAAATTTCACTTAGGAAAAGTTTGATGAGAATGGACAATCCTTGGATCCCTTGCAAAGGACCCAAGCCATTCTCTCTTACCTAATAGATGAGTTTGGAGAGTTAGGTACCATGTGAAAAGGTGTTAAAAACTTATGCCGTCTAGCTTGAAGGCTGGCCTTCACTTTATGATTTGCTTAATTATGTTTCATGTGTTATTAGATATCTCATTTAAACACACATATGTAATAAATATAATCACACAATAAAGAGATACGATATAATAAATAAGCAATTAAAAATTAAATTATATTCCCTACAAATTAATAAAGAATTAAATTAAAGGAAGCATACAAATCAAAAAATAAAAAAACCAAAAAGTTAGATTGAAAAAGCATGTAAAATCAAATTTAAGAAACTTTAGTATTGTTCATAAACATCTCTAGAGTGGTTGGTGAATATGGACATTGATGGCAAATGCCTATCACTTACATGTTCGTAGATTGCTTCTAGTGTTTTGCATACAGAACCAAAATGCATTCATATACATTCAATAGAATTGATATCTCATGAAAACAGAAAAAATTAGAATCTTAGTAACATGTTATCTGTAATGTTTCGAGGTTAGAATGATTTTGTATGTCTTAGATCGGGGTTAAAAGAGAGATTTTATAATTAGAGATTAGGGGTAGAATAATCTTTTTAGAAAAGCTTTATATAGGTTGTACTTGACACACAACCATATGTCTTGGACACACGCCCGTGTGCCCCTATTGTGAAGAGCATGACTGTGTGCTTTTCTTAGGTCAAACAACTATATAAAGAGAGATTTTGCATTTTTAGCCAATTTACCCATTTTTCTTTTTCTTCTTTCTTCCCAACTAACCCTAGCCAATTTTCAGAGGACGAAATCAGTTTTTAGTAGCTAATTCAGCCAAGATTCAGTTAGAGTTAGAGAGATAGAGATCCTTAGTAGTTTCAAGTAAGTATTTCCTTACCTTTTTCCTATTTCTTAGCATGCAAATATCTAGATGAGTTTATTTAGTGATTTACATGATTTTGAGATGTTGAGGTTGTGATAGATGTGTGTGATTGCTTGTTTGTGTGTTAAAATAAGGTTATTTGGAGAGATTTTGTGATTAGCACAGTTTGACCAAGTTTTTGGGTTTCCTAGGCGTATTATCATCGAAGTATGGTGGACAGACGCCTGTGTACTTATAGGTGCACACCCGTGTAGTCCCATTTCAATGGTAACACGCCCATGCATGGTAGTTATGCACACCCAGACAAGTTTGGACACATGTCCGTGTTAGTGGAGAACACGTCTGTATGCGCACTTTGAATTCCACATGCCATGTATGCATAACACAAAAGTGTTGTGAGTGCTATTGCAGGCCCGTATATGTAAGGACATGCCTATGTGTCTTGAAACACACATCCATGTAATAGGCCAAGTTTAGTAAAACCATTTCCAAAAGCTAGCATGCCTAAGCACTCGCCTTGAGCACGATCCTGTGCATTCCACTGTATAATCGTGTGTTACCTAGCACATATCCGTGTACCTAATAAATAGTGGAACAGTAAGATAAAGGTAAAAAACAGAAAATAAAAGATAAATAAAAGATAAAAGATAAAATATTTTCCAAAATCACACTTCAATCTTACACAAGTATAAGAAACGATATCTCTAACCTTGAAATTAACCATCAGACTTTGTCTATAATCTTGAATACCCAACTGTCATAATCTCAATCTACTCATTATAAATAGTCTTAGATTAAGCCACTTTTTTACTCAAAGCATTGATAACAACATTAACTTAACTTAGATGATATATAATCTCACAATTATAATATTTTACGAACTCCAACCAACTATGTCATCTCATATTAAGCTTTTCTTATGAAAAGAGGTACGTCAAATGCATATGATCAAAGTAGATATTACACCTAACACTATGCAAGTAATGTCTCTAAATTTTCAAAGTAAAGACTATTATGGCTAGTTTCAGATCATATGTCAGATACTTTAACTCATAATCTTTTAAGTGTCAAAAGCATAAGTTATCACTTTAATGTCCTATATTAAAATTGCTCCTATACTTTGATGAGACGTATCCGCATATATATCATACTCTACTCCCTTCTTTGGTAAAACCACTGAAACATTAGTCAGTCTCTTCTTTAACACTTGAAACCTAGACTTACACTCATCAGAACATCTAAAAGCAGCCTCTTTTCTTATCGAAGTAGTCAATAATCTAGCCAACTTAGAAAACCTTTCAATGAACCTCCTATAATAACTAACAAAACCAAAAAAACTTCTAACTACTTTAGCTTCCTTTGCTTTTGCCTTTTTTACATAACCTCTAGCTTACTAAGATCCACAAAAATACCCTCAACTAAAACAACATGCCTAAGAAGTATTATACTATCTAACTAGAATTCACATTTAGAAAATTTGGCATATAATTATTTTTCTCTCAACCTTTGCAACATAATCCTCAAATACTACTCATGTTTCTCCCTACTCTTTGAATATACCAAGATATCATCCATAAACATTATAACAAATTTATCAAAGCAATCTTGAAACACCTCATTTATCAAATCCATAAACATCATTAAAGCTTTAGCCAACCTAAATAGCATCATCATAAACTCTTATAGTCATAACTTGTCTTGACAATGATCTTAGTTACATCCTTACCTATAACTCTAACTTGATGATAACCAAACCTCAAATCGATCTTAGAATACGTAATTGCTCCTTTTAATTGATCAAACAAATCATTGATCCTAGGTAAAATATACTTATTTTTTATAGTTACCTTATTTAACTCTTTATAATCAATACATATTCTTATAGACCCATCTTTCTTTTTCACAAATAAAATCGGAGAATCATATAAAGAATAACTATACCTAATGAACTTCTTAAGCAATAACTCTTGCAATTGCTTTCTTAACTATTGTAACTAAGTTAAAGCCATCCTATGTAGTGCCTTAGCAATTAGAGTTATACTAGTACTAATTTAATGTTAAAATTAATCTTCTTCTCTGAGCTGAACTCAAATGATCATTTAGAAACACATTAACGAACTTTCTAACCACTAATACATCCTTCATCCTCAAGCTTTGCTTATTTTTACACATAATATTGGCCAAATATCCTATACAGTTCTTACTTAAAATTTTCTCTCCTTAACATAAGACATCATCAAACTCTGAATCTGACCTTTACCAAAAATGAACTCATCACTATTATTCAACCGAAACCAAACTTTTCTTCTCTTAAAATCAATCTCTATACCATACTTATTAAAATAAATCCAAGCATGGAATTATATCAAAATATGGCATCTCTATTACAATCAAATCCATTAACAATGACTTACCCTAAACCGCCACTAATTGTCTCAATAAAATCTAGTCACTCATCACTGTATTACTATTTGACAACTCAATACAAATCTTATAACTATTGACTACAAGATTTAGACTTAATCTATCTATAATATTCTTAGCAACACAAAAATGGGTAGCATCACAATCAATCAAAATAAGTAAAAGAGCATCATAGAAAAGTAACTAACCTACCATTATTATTGAATTAGCTTCTGTTTGCTCTTGTATCGAATAATAAAACTGACCCTTACCACCTTGCCTATTACCTTTAGCACCTCTAAAAGGACACTCAAACACTCTGTGACCCAGCTATTGACATCTGAAGCACACATTCTAACATATTAGACACTTAACTGGATGTTTTTCTAACACTTAGTAGATATAAACAACTTTGCACAGGCCTTTTTATGACCTTTAAAACCTTCCATACTCTAAGTTCACCTTTTACCTTTATCCTTATTAGCACTAATGTCTAACAAAATCCTTATTTTCTTTAGACATACCTTCAATCTCAATGCTATATACGATACCTCACTATACCTTTAAGATAGATAAAAATCCATCATAACATTAATGGCTAGATACAAACTATGAATAATTTTTTACACTCTACCATTCTCTAAACCAAATAATCCCAAAGCATACCTAGCCAATGCATTAAATCTCGTAGCATACTCCTTAACTAAATAATGCCTTAAGATAACTCAATAAACTTTTAAGCTTTAATATAAGTAAAATCTACACTTTTAAGCTTATTACCAAACACTTTGTAAAAATTTCTTTAACTTAGCCTTGACACATCTACTGACAACTTGGCCAAATTCTATCACATCCTTGTATCACCTCTCAATAAATAAATTGTATCCTATACTTTATCCTAATCAAACATTTGAAATAAACTGATTGCACTCTTAGTTGACCCTATTCACTTCTTAACCATAATAAGATTCCTAAAAACATCAAATTTATTTAGCTAATACACCTCGATAGATTATAAAACAAAAGTAACCTCTCTCTATCCAGATATGATGAATCAATAATATCTTTATCAAAACTTAGTCTCAAACACCCATCCACTACCAACTTCTAATCCATAACCCTCAACGCCTTTAAAATCATCTCCTTGACATCAACAATTCTTAGACTAACTTGACCACTTATGGCAAGCCTAATTGAAACACCATTCTCTACCATATTGTCTCTAGGCTAGAAAATTCTAACTCTCTTTATCTCTAAATTATATATTAACAATTAGATAATTAATAAGAATTCATATATTAAAATGAAATTGAATGCTAACAATGAGTAAGCACAATTGACAATAGCTATCAGGGGAACTTTTCAAACTCATAACTAAATGTAATTTTCAAAAACAATGTAATTTTAAAAACAATTTATCTTTGAAAGTGCTCAAAATATGTTTTTAAAATAATTTTTCAAAATCTTACTCTAATACCAACAATTATAATACTACTCTCTCTTTCTTTTCCTCTCTTTCTCTATCTATATATATATATATATATATATATATATATATATATATATATATAACTAATTGAAATCGTAATATTTTATTATCCATCATACATAAATCATATATGATAATTTTAAATAACATTCATTCATAAACATAATGTAGTAACAATAAACTTAACTTAAAATATAACATAAACTCATTCATGAATACCTATTTATTAAACTTCATAATAAGAAACATAAAAATCCTACAATAGTAAACCATACAAATTGTTTTGAAAAAATTAAAACTAAAACATTTCATAATAGCATTCCTTACTTATAACCTTAATAACTACAACCTCTCGTGCAAGTACTCATCGAGTGTATTAAAACTTAACTTATAAGGAGAAGGGCTTATAATGAATGATAAGTCACTCAGTAAGTAGAATTTTTAATCTTAACATACATAATCCTTAACTTTGAAATTGTATCCTAAATGTCGTTAGTTCTTAAATCTTAACTTGTTAACTTGTCTTAAATTCTTTTAAATCTTATTTTAATTTCTTTCGTCTTGTTCATGAATGCTTTGACATGGATGTCATGCTAAAATCATGTGTAACACTGTGACTTTCTTTTCATAAACTTGCTTAAACTCATAATCTTGAAAACTTATTGTATTAATTTAAAGTTCACATCATAAAACTTTTATAATTAATCCAAATATCTCAATATAAAACTTATCATAAAACTTGTCATAAAACATCATAAAAATCATGTGTTGATCAATTTAATGAAATATAAAGATTTAACACCTCAGCTATGTGAGTCCTAAACTGATACACGACCAATACTTAATTTTTGATGAGCTTAGCTAATGATAATGTTCAATTTCTAATGAATGCTAGTTTTCCTATTTTTAAAGGGTGTGTGATAAGTGTCAATTACATTTATAATTTTGTGATCAATTTATAGAGGTTTAGGGGTGATTTGACCATTTTGCCTTTATTATGTGCATATTTTGAGATCATGGGTTTTTATGTTTGGTTTTGTAGAAAATTTTGGTTTTGATGTGAATTCAATGGAAATGAAGCAAAAAGACACTTATGAAGGACTAGACAGTGGCTTGAATTTAGTCCAAGAAAGAATGAGTGACTAAAGCATAAAAGGTGAAGGAGAGCATTATGTACCACAGCAAGAAACTAAGGATTTTCAGTATGTTTGAGTCGTAAAATGAAAAATTAGTCTTAGAAAAGTTGTAGTGGACATCTTAAGATTTTTAGAAAGCTATTATGGGGAAAAATTCGAGCTTTTTTGGGCCTTTAACTATTGTTGCAAATTCAAGCCTTCTTGGTGAAATTCTGTCTCTGACCACTGAAGAGTAAAATGGCTATAACTTGAGATTCTGAAGTCAAAATGAGGTGATTCAAAATCCAAATAAAACTAGACTTCCATGGCTACAACTTTGATGAAGATCAAGGTTTCATATTCCATAAGCTTCAGGTCACAGCATAGGAGAATGCAGGTGGTACATGATAATTCTAGAAGCAGTAACATGCAATACAAGAACTTCATGCCTTCGCATGCCCAACAGTAGCCTAGGCAGAATATTCATGTTGTGGCATGATGCATTGGTATGGGCACTTTCAACAAAGTTTCAATTTTTTGAACCTCTTTCCTAACCCTAAGTATATATATTGAACTATAACTTTAGAAAAGAGAAATGATCGTCTTTGGAGAGATTTTTCAAGCACTTTTCAAATATTCTAAATTTTTTTTTTAAGAATCAATCAAAAGCTATTCAAATTGCCATTGTGAGACAAATTATCATCAGATTTCAATAAAGGATTTAACAAGTTAACGGGTTTTATTCTTATTTTTCATTATGCTTTATTTGAATATGATTGTTTATTTGTGTTTGATGATGAACTAAAAATATTTTGCTAAGATTTAGGCTAGTTAATTCATAAATGTCTAGTGTTTTTCAATTATAATTTACAAGCATGTTATTTCATGTGAGTTTGCATTCTGAACTTAATGTCTATTAAAAAATTGGTCAATTTTTAATAAGATTTTTGTTGTATGATTGAGACCGAGAGATGAGATCACATAAAAATAGCTAGAACACGTACCGTTGATTAATCAAATATAGAGATATATTTAATAATTCATGCAATAGTCATAGGCATAATAATCTTGTGCTGAAAGCTAGTGAATTCCATAAAATTTATTGCATATTCATCTAATTAAAACTAAACAGAAATATTCAGGTTATTAGATTATTAAATAGGATTAATATTGCTTGAGAAATAATGTTGATCAATTTAGGGAATTTCGTTGTCACATAAATAACGTGAGATATTCAATTGTATGAAAACTTATATTGTAGTGAATCAGTGAATCAAAGTCTTAGCATCATCTCGTTTATTGTTATTCGATTTACTTAGGCGTGCTTATTAATTATTTGATTTTAGTTTGATTTTAGTTTGAGATTTATTTTTTATTTGTATTTGATAGTTTAGATAAAGTTATGAGTGGTACTGTCTTGGTACTTGCTTACACAATCTCGTGGATACGACAACCCTAAACACGTCTCTTATTACTTTGAACTAGTACACTTGCTAAAAAGTTAGGGTTTAAACTTTAACACATCAAGTTTTTTGTGCCGTTGCTAGGGATATTCAAAACATCATTCTTTCTAATCATAAAACATGCATATTTGGTCCAAAGGTCCAAAAAACATGTAAAATCATTTTTCATACTTTTGCTTAAAAATTATCTTATTTGACATGTCATGTTATGGAAATGCTTAAAATGTATTAAATCTTATTAGTGTTAATTTTCTTCTTAAATACTTTCTAAAATTTTTCATTTAGACAACTATGCATGATCATACATGCCGAACAAGCCAACCATGATAAACATCAACTCTAGGGGAACCCTGTTAAACTTGAAACTTTTCTTGGTGAACCCTACAACATAACCAATAAGCCTTTTCTATCCCTGCCTTACTATATAGGTTGGCAAAGTATTCAAGATTATCATGATAAAGCATACAAAATATCATTCCTCTAAAGACAAAGAGCAAAAAAGTAGGAAATAATGGTATTGGCATGTTACCCTCGTCAACATGAATGTCAAAAATATATATATATATATGTATAGAATAAGAGAAGAGAAAAGTAAATTTATTTTTAGAAACATAATTCACATAAGGCGTAAGTAATTGAGAAGTTGGAAAAAAAATAAAGGGCATCAATATCCTACTAATCAAGTTTTACATACTCTATTAAGCCCTCCGATGCAAACAACCATCATCCAAATTTATGCATATATACCCTAACCTTATTACAACTTTGACAAAAACCATTAGATTTGCTACATATGCCCAAAATAATGGAGATTGGATGAATAAGCAAGCTCATGTTAAGAACTATTTGTAAGTTGAATTTGAGTGTAAAATTGTACACCTTTCTAAAAACTTGAATGAAATAAGTGACATACAAGTGTTTACCAAGCTAGCTAACTCTTTCTTAAATAAAAATCTTCTGTTATATTGAGTCATGAGTCAAATTGATCTATGAAACTACTAAATTCCTTATGGTTATTAAAAGCAAGAAAGAAAAAGAAAAAGAAAAAGTAAATCAAACGTCATGAGTTAATACTCTTTTGGTCTAAGGCTTTTCCTTCCCACTGATATGGGTGTCGTATTAGATAAGTCAACATTTATACATCATATCGTATCATACATCATATACAAGCATGATGGAATGGTTGTATTTAGGTAATGATCTATTTTGTTTATGTTTTCCCGTTAAGGACATTTTATTTTATGTTCATCAGTTAAGGGCAATACCTTCATTATTTATCTACTAGGGTTTTTCCTATCCTATAGTCGCTTGTTAAAGGAAATTTCATCATTGTACTCTTACTAAAGGCATTTTACCTTGTGCTCACCTACAAAAGGGATTTTCTATCATAAGTTCACCATACTAAGGGTATTTCATCTTACATTTTTGTTTATTATGAGGTGGGCAATATCATCATTGGGCACTTTCCAAGGGTAATATCATCTTTGTTCATTTAAGCGAGTAATATTATCTGTGTTTGCCTACTAAAGGCTTTCAGTTTTTTAACCCATTGGATGTACTTTCTATCTTAAGTTTACCCACTAAGGACATTCTATCCTGTATTCACCTATAAAGAGCATTCGATTATGTTTTTAATTTTTATCCTAAGTTTGCCCAATAAGCTAATTTTATTTATCTTTGCTCACTAAGGGAAAATTCCACCTAGATGTGTCAAATTAATAATCAAGTTAGATATGTTTAAGCTAGTGTTATAGGTTAGATGTATCTAAACCAGCAATCAGGTTGATAAGTGTTTTAACTAATGCTCAAGCCAAAAGTTATTAAAACTAATGTTAAGGTTTGGATGTGTTTAAATCAATGCTTGAGCTAGATATGCTTAAATCGATGTTTCAAATAGAAATTTCAAAGGTTACATGTGTTTAAACTAGTGCTTAAGTGACATATGTGTAAACTAGTGTTAGAGGTTGGATATGTCAAAGACTACCTATGGGTTATTATTGAGAAGATCTTGATGACTATCATGGAATACTATTGAGAGGATCGTAATAATCTTAAAGACTATCATAGATTCTTGTAAAATATCAAAGACTACCTATGGGTTATTATTGAGAAGATCTTGATGACTACCCATGGACTACTATTGAAGGATTTTAAAGATCCTAATGACTAACTATGTAATATTATTGAAAAGATCATAAGGATCTCGAGGACCACCCCTACAAGATTATAAAGATCCTAAAGATTATCAAAAACTACTAATATGGTATTATAAGGATGTTGAGGACTACTAATGACTACCATGAAAAGGATCGTGACAATCTTATAAATTAGCTTGTGTGGTATTTTGTGTGGACTATATACCTGTTGGTCTAAAACTTGGTGTTTTTTATTGTACTTTGTTGAGTTTTACATGTTTCTTATGTTTCATACCATTTCATTACATTTACTGCTTGACACATACAAACCTTACAAAGCAAGGGACAGTTGTAGACATCTTATTTTGATCAAACTAGGTTTTTTTTTAATGATAATAACCTACATGGTTTGCATACGACACATACAATTAATAAACTAATGTCGATAAAGCAAGAACAAACAAGTGGACTTAGTGAGTATACCCAAGCCTAGGGTTTAAGGTTTCTATAACACCCATTAGGCCTAATTTTCTTAGAAATAGGGCTGAATTCGAGACTTTTAAAGCCCATTTAGCATTATGGGTGGATGAAGAGCCCAACCGCACATACATAGATTTTGTATGTCCAATAGCAATTTGATATAATGGGAAAAAGGGTTTAGCTTTCTTCATCTATAAGAAGATACCTTACTTCTGTAAAAAATTGTCACATATCTGCTCACAACTACAGAATCATGATTTACTAAATTTGATTTCCTTTTACGATAATTTCAATTTTAGTAGGATTTCTTTTAGGAAATTCTAGTTTAACTAGGAAACCTATTGTATACACTAGTGTTGGGTGCACATAAGTGTGTTTTGGGTTAAGCATCAAACATTAAAAATGAATTGTAAGTAATGTTTATATAGATTTAGGCATACATGACCATACATAGCAAACATACACTCGTGTAGCCTCTTGCATGATCATGTAAGGCATACACACAATCATACAACAATGTTTAGACAACGTATGATTATGTATATTACGTAAAGATTACACAATGTATTTTAATCATGCCATAATTATTCTATCAATCACATATATATTAGTGCTCCAAGCACGTATAATTGAATGTTAGCAAGTTATTTAAAATTTGAATTAGATTTGGTTTTATTAAATCTAATCTAATAAAAGCTTAAGATTTTTATCAAGACGCATAATCGTGTGCCCGAAAAACATATGCTTGTGTGTCAAGGCTAAATCCCTATTACAACTTTAAATTTGATTTGAATGGATCTAGAAAATATAATACATCATCACTCAAACACCATATCCACTAGGATAATAAAATTTTATGCCTTTCATGTCTAATTAAATTTTATTATGTATGACTCATAAGTTTTCTACTAAACCAATAGTATTTAAATTCAGGTTAAATCCAGACATAGATCATGACCAATCTCTAATAAGGCCTCATAATTGTTCGATCAATAGAGTATTAATGAACATCGTTAAGCTTAATCAACCTAATAGTTAACATCAAATACAATCCCTTCGTCATATTGTGTCTCTTAAGACTGAGACATAAATTCATATCTATCTCTAAACTCCTTATATATCTAGATTTATGTCCAAACTAAACTTGGATTAGGTCATAACTAAATCCCATTATAGCCATAGATTTATTGGTTATGGAACAAACACACTATCTCATGCTTTAGAGTGACAAATGTGTTCTTAATTCAACATAACCTTTGTACTAATTATGATACAACTAACCATTTACTTTTATGTGACGTGTGTGTAAACTAGTGTCAAATGTTGGATATGTCAACTAGTGCTTAGGTTGGATATGTTTAAACCAATTTGAAAGATTGGATGTGTTCAAACTGATGTTTAGGTTGAATATGTGTAAATTAGTGAATAGGCTAAAGGAATATGTTTTCATGAGGATTATCCTATGGATTATTATAGATTATTATAGCTTACTATATAGATTGATGAGAACTATCGATGACTATCATGGACTACTATTGAGAACTATCGAGTATTACCTCTGGTTTATTGTTGAAAAGATCTTGAGGACTACCCATGGACTACCATTGAAAGATTTTAAAAATCGTAATGACCAACTATGGAATATCATTAAAAGGATCATAAGGATCTTAAAGACCATCCCTGTAAGATTGTAAGGATCCTAAAGATTATTAAAAACTACTAATAGGGTATTATAAGGATGTTGAAGACTACTGATGACTATCATGAAAAGGATCATTCCTATGGATTAACATGTGCGGTGTTTTATGTGGACTCTATGCCTGTTGGTCTAACACTTGGTATTTCTTATTTGTACTTTGTTGAGTTTTAAATGTTTCTTATATTTCATACCATTTTATTACATTTACTACATGACATATACAAACCTTACAAAGCAAGGGACAACTGTAGACACCTTATTTTGATCAAATTAAGTTTGTCCTAATGATAATAACCTACATGGTTTGCATACGGCACTTAGAATTAATAAACTAAGGCCCATAGAGTAAGAACAAACAAGTGGACTTGATGAGTGTACCCAAGCCTAGGATTTAAGATTCCTATAACACCCATTAGGCCCAATTTCCTTAGAAATAAGGCTAAATTTGAGACTTTTAAAGCCCATTTAGCATTGTGGGTGGATGAAGAGTCGAACTACACATACATAGATTTTGTATGTCCAATAACAATTTGATAAAATGGGAAAAAGGGTTTAGCTTTCTTCATCTGTAAGAAGATACCTTACTTCTGAAAAAAACTGTCACATATTTGCTCACAACTACAAAATCACAATTTAATTAAATTTGTTTTCTTTTTAAGATATTTTCAATTTTAGTAGGATTTCTTTTAGAAAATTTTAGTTTAACTAGGAAACCTCCTTTAAAGAATTCTAGTTTAAGTTTAAAAAACTAGAATAAGAATTAGACTTAACTAGAAACTAATCCCTAGGAAAAATTATATAAAGGGTTAAGATTTTAGTTTAAAGGGGGATTTTGAATTTTTCGTTAGGCTAGGAAAAACTCAACCAAAATCTCAACACACATACTTAAACACTTTTTTAGAAATTTTTAAAGGGAAACATACTCATAGAATTTCTTATAGGATTTAGGAAATACCAAGTGATTGTGAGAACTAAGTTTACACCTTTGTTTGAATTTCAAGTCATCATAGTGTATCAAGAATAAGTACTAAAGGAACCAACATCTAGGTACGTATCTTAAGGAAAGAATGAGTCACTTAATCGATTTATATTTCTTTGCTTTGACTTGTGTCATATTTCATCTGTCTAATGTTGACCATGAAAGATTGAGTGTAGTACATTGATGATTACAATTAAAGGCTTTCATTTTCAAGCTCACTGCGTCTGCCTACTACCTTAAAACTTCTATAGATAATGGCTCAACACAAAAGATTTTGTTTTCTACATGTTTCTTTTCAATCGCTTGTTTATGTTCATGTTTTGCTTATTTGCATTAGATTAACATGTTAGGTCCACTCTCATTACATCTAACATATGAATCATGTATGAATTTTCCTACTGTTAGAAAATTATTTCTGTTGATTCATGCATATGATCGACATATAGATTTTGATATGTTTAGCTTAATTTATTTAGTTAAGTTTTAACATGTCATCATCATAGTAATTTCTTATGTGATTGATAACATGTTTATGATTATGGATGGATATGGATACATAATGTTTAATGTGACTCTTGTATGATATGTAGAAGTTTATCAGTATGGAAAGATGTCTTACTTAGTAAGAGAACATTCGTCTTCATGTTTAATCACATATTGATTAGGTCCTTCTGCATTCTGATTATGTTATTCTCTAACTAACTTTATTTTGATTGATTTTAGGCTACATTGCATGTTAAATGAATAAATTAGGCATTATGTTATTTTGTAACAAACTAGGCTTGATTATGGGTGATGTTAAAAATGATTTATGCTTGTTTGCATTATTTTTGTTTTCTATGAAATTGTACACAAAACATGCTAGAACTAAAGTAGAAGGATTGAAGAGTCCACAGAAACACCTAGGTAAGGCTTTCAAGAGTAAAAGTTAGATTTCACGCTTTTACTTCACTATTTATTTATTTATTTAATATGTCTATTTTAATTTTGTTAATTGTCTAACTTATTTATTTTGTAGATTTATTTTTTAACTTGCTTAGGATTAGATTTGTTTAAGGTTGTATGGCAAAGAGTTACAATTTCTTTATCTTTTATTTTAGTTTAGGTACAAACTTGGTGCACTATTAAATGAACCACCCTAGTAAAGGCTAGCCTTTGGGCTCAGCAACTAGGTGTCTAACACATTTTTACTATTGTACCTAACTCTTTGAATCCTCTCGTTTAACAAGTGAAAAAGGTTTTGGTCTTTAATAAGGAATCCAACTATCGATCATCTTAATCGATGTGTACTTTTTCTTATGCAATCATTAGGTGGTAACTCCAAACAAGCTCCATGATAGGTTAAAAACCTATTCATGTGCTCTCCTTGGTGATGAGTATCACTAAATGAGAATGACAAATCCTACTTGGCTTGGCACGACAAAAAGCCCATCATAATCATATTTGCAATAAATAAAACCTAAACATGCAATCTACAACATATAAAATAAATATGTCGATATACGAGTTAAACTAATATTGAGCCCTAAGTCAAAAGGACCCACTAATTAACCTAAGTCTTATTTCTTCAATCTTCAAACTCTAAGTATGTTGTTTCTTCTCTTTTTCAGTTCTTCAAGGAATTATAATGATTTGTCTTCTAGTTACATAATTCTTAAGAATTGTACAAATAACTCTTTTTCTAAATGTTACATTGTAAAATCAGAAGCCTTGAGTAACATTTGAGAGGAAGGAGCTTAGAAAAGAATTTCAGTCAAAAGAAATAAGAGAAAATAGGACACATAAGTCCAACTTTAAAAATATCACAACATACATTCCTAATAAATTTTCAAAATACTCATTAGCAAGTCTCGACTTATATACTAGACACTAAGCATATTCAAAAAAATATACATGCATTATTAAAATTAATAAATTTTTTTTAATTAATTGACATGAATTTAAGTTCTAGTCCAATTATGATTTTAGAAACATCATCACCAGTCCATGTCTTGCTACCTCCAAATTACCTTTCAAACTAATCAAAGCATTTTCAATCCATCAAGACAAGAAAAATAATTTTGTTTAACTTTGATCAAAGCATTCAAAGGAAATTCAAGCCTATGGAAATTTTTTTCCATGCAAATGACACAGGTACAAATGACAAGAACAAATCCATGCAATGCTCACAAATGATGTCTAAGTTTTCCATCCTCGATGAATGGCATATCAAAGAGCTCCATTTCATCAAATAGCCCTATAACAAGTTCAAAACCTAAGGTGGAAGCCTAGCCAAGCCATTTGGAAGCAAGAAGAAACAAGAACAAAGGCAAAAAAATCTACCTTTCTTGTCTAGCATTATAACACGATGCTTAGGCACTGTAATGCATAATGAGGCATGTCTAACGTTGCAACACTATGTCGCAACACCTAAACTCTAGCCTAATGCACATTCACATACTATAACATGGTATCACAATGTTTGGTTTCTGTCTTTACATAGCTTATATGTATCGTAGGGCCTTAGGATCTCGTTGCAACATCTGGCCTCAGGTCAACATGTTTCTTGCTTACTTCCATACATGCATTTTGGTCTTAAGTCTTCTCTAAGCTAATCCAATAAAGCCTATAAGTTTCTTATACCCTTCAATAAGAATTCAAGTGCCAACAATCCTCAAAATCAAGATCAAACCATCAAGCTGAAGATCAAGTCTAATGCAATTCAGGATCAAAGAGACTTTAGCATGAATAAAGAAAAAGAATGTGCAAGTTGCTTTCATTTTTATAATTATTTAATTTTAGTCATAATTACATTAGGTGAGATATTTAACTAGTCTTTAAATTTTACACTTTACTTTCATTTATAAATTGTAATGTACTTTTAACTAGCCTAAGGTTAGTTTATTAAACCAAGGTCGTATCTTGCCTATAAAAGACAACTTTAACTTATTGTAAAGTGTCTTTCTGTTGAATTGAAATATTGAAAGTTTAGTGCTTTGTTTATTCCATGATTCTTGATTGGCTCATATGAATATTCATCTTCCTATATCTAACTTTTTAGCAAAAGAAGGTTGGTGGTAAAGAATCAAAATGGTGGAAACCAGGTTCAAGTAGCTAAGCATCTTCTTTTAAGCTTAAATTCAGGTTCTCCTTTATCTTTGGTTCACTATCACGTTAATGGAGTTTTTCCTTTGGACTTGAGGTTCTTCAACTTACCATTATCATCACGTAAAGTAAATTCAAGTTGGTGGTTAGACCTTTGGGCTTGAATCTTCTTTCTTACAAATTGTTTCATGTTTGTATTGAACTTTGATATCTAATCTCCTATATTTCTATGATGATTCTATATTGATTGTTATGGGGAATTATTGGAGTATTGAAATGATATAAATAAAGATGGAGAATGCTATTCTAGGATTTAATTTTAGCATGAACACTTATATGAATTTACATAGTTTTGATGCTTGTTCGTGGTTGGATATTAAACATAAAAGTATGAGTGAATGAACATAAAATTTAAGAGCCTTACAAGCCTCTTCTCTTTGATAATTAATTAGTCTAGGTGTTAAATTTTTTTAGTCCATATAATTTTATATAATTATAATAAGTCTTCAAATAACATAAAATTTTAATTTTGAACCCTAACAAGTCAACTAGGTCAAAAACACGAATTTTATGTAGTGACCTTACATAGCCATGTGTCTGACCACTCTTAGAATTCAACAGAATTTTAAAAGCCTAAGTGGTTACATACATGGCCAACACATGATCACACATACTGGTAGATTTTAACTACACATAGACATGTATTATCCACACACAATAGTGTAAAAATGCATAAAATTACTACATGGGGTCGTGACTTCATGTTTTATGTCATGCACAATCATTTATTCACAAAATCCACAACTGTGTGACATTTTTTCTAGAAATTCTAGTAATGAGAATCATTGGAAAACCACCCAATTCTGGTAGGGTGATGCCAAAATAATCTAACACAAATGCGCAACCAAAGTGATTTCTCGCGACAATGCAAAATCAAGCCTAATAATCAAACACCAACCCTCTCAACCCAAACAACAATTTATGCAATAAAATAACAGGGAACTAAAACTCAATAATCTTACACAATCTACATTGTAATTTATCAATTCAATATGTTTTCTCAAAATTTCAGAAAATTCAATAACATGCAATTTTCAAAAGGTAAATAAAACCATTCCCATGCATATGAAAACGGTGGCTTTAATATCACTATTAGGAATTGTCAATTATCAAAAAGGCAGTCATACAGTAAAAATTTATAAAAATCATACAAAGGTCAAGGATAGCCATAGGAATCATCATTTTTCAAAAATATAAGAGAATATAAAATCAAACACTCATTAATGGTTTGTAGTAAACGTACCTATATTTGGAGGCTTGACCAAGGTCTTTACATGACAATGAATTGCTTCCTACCTATCTTTGGACCAGTGGCATTCATAAAAGTCCATACGAAGCAAAGCTGAAAGAAGCTACCTGTTTTTAATAATATTAGTAGTAGGCAAGCAAGGTCATGTGTGTTAGGTGCACATGGGTGTGTTTTGGGTTAAGCATCAAACATTACAAATGAATTGTAAGTCATGTTTATATAGATTTAGGCATACAAGACCATACGTAGTAAACATACACTCGTGTAGCCTCTTGCATGATCATGTAAGGCATACACACAATTATGCAATAATATTTAGACAACATATGATTGCGTACATTACGTAAAGATTACATAATGTATTTTAATCATGCCATAATTATTCTATCAATCACACATTCATTAGTGCTCCAAGCACGTATAATCATATGTTAGCAAGTTATTTAAAATTTTAATTAGAATTGGTTCTATTAAATCTAATCTAATAAAAACTCAAGATTTTTGTCAAGACGCATAATCGTGTGCCCAAAAAACATATGCTTGTGTGTCAAGGCCAAATCCCCATTACAACTTTAAATTTGATTTTAATGGATCTAGAAAGTCTAATACAACATCACTTAAACACCATATCCACCAAGATAATAAAATTTTGTGCCTTTCATGCCTAATTAACTCTTAATATATGTGACTCATAAGTTTTCTACTAAACCAATAGTATCCAAATTCAGGTTAAATCCAGACATAGATCATGAGTAGGCTCTAATAAGGCCTTATAATTGTTCAATCAATAGAGTGTTAATGAACATTTCTAAGCTTGAATAACCTAATAGTTAACACCTAATACAATCTCTTCATCACATTGTGTCTCTTAAGGCTAAGACATAAATTCATGTCTACCTCAATAACTCCTCATATATCTAGATTTATGTCCAAACTAAACTTGGATTAGGTAATAACTAAATCACACTATAGCCATGGATTTATTAGTTATGGACATTTTCACAAATACATTATCTCGTGCTTAAAAGTGACAAATGCGTTGTTAATTCAACATAACCTTTGTATTAATTATGATACAACTAATCATTTATTTTTATAACACCCTAATTACAATAGTGCATTTGATGATTTTAAATTATATCACTCCTAACATAAGCCTACTAACAATCTCAAGTTGAAGGATCATATGTATTCATTAAGTTAAAATGGTGTTTTCATTAACATAAGAGTCATTATCTATATAGTTACCTCTTTATAGGTTTGTCTAATTAACATGACCATTAAATTATACACTTAGGTGTTGTATTAGGTTACAAGGAACAAACCTTAACGCATGCAAATCGTCATCAACTTTAGTTATGGTTATTTAACACCAGGATAATCTCATTACCATCACTCATTTTCTAGGTTATAGCGATATTGAGATTATAGATGATTCTAATATGGCAACAAATAAATGCATAAGAAAAGTATCATCAGTCAATTGACTCACTCATCTCAATTTTATCATACTAAAAACATATCATATTATTAATAATCAATAATACATTTTAAAAATACAATTGGGGCATTAATACAACAAATACATGACTATGGGACACCTACCCTAACAATTATATATTAAGGGTGCACGTTGTTTTTCAAAAAATATGAATGTTGTGCCATCTCTCTTTAACTTTCATTATGTTGTGTTGTAACTTTACTAATGTTACAATATGGTACTTGTGAGACAAACTACTTTATCTCGTTTGGCTAGATTTACTTTTTCTTTATCATTTATTACATGAAATGCAATGAACAGGTGCTTTAAAATGTTTTTGTTTTAATAATTCTTATGTGCGTACTACTATTGCAATACCATTTGAATGGTGTAAATCTTATATAGTGTAAGGGCTTTAAGATTTTTATTTACTTGAAGATTCCTATGTATAATGAATATAACTTAGATGAACTATATGGATTTTGTTAACTACAATACAGTTAACATTTCTAAGACACATTCCCACCCATAGAGTTAGCATTTTTAAGACAAATTTCCACTCACGGGTTATTAAACTCACATATCCACACACTATATAGTTTGTATACTAATGCTTTTGGAATTTTTTAGGGTGCAACCATAAATGACATTTAATGTGAAATTTGAGCTTTATAGGGAAAAGTGAAAGATCAAAAGTGTTTATGCTAATCAGTATAGCTAAATCATATTTATAAAGTAAATAGAATAATATGTTATATCTAAGAATGAAATGTTTCAACTTTACATGCATGAGAGATTCAAGATGGAAATTAAAATGCCTAATTGAAAGGGGAAAATGACAATAATGAAGACATTGTATATGTTTTCCAATAATATATCAGGTTAAAGTACAAGATATAAAGATGTCAATAGATTTCATTCCACTTTAAATTGTTACCCTAGTACTAAGTTTGTTGGGTAGTAACAATGTTTGCCTATCAACAATGGTTGATCAAATTGATGTTAATAATAGTTTTAGTGACAAAAAGGTTGAAATACTAAAAGATGAGTGCTAAGATGATGAATTTCATTAGAATAAGCTTTCAATTAGGATGAAATTATTAATGAGTATAAGGATGGCAAGAGGTAAAGAAATTTGAATGATGATAAGGTTCATTCGAGTGGTAAATCAGATAAGGAGTTTGCTATGTCATCTGAGTTAAGTGATAATGAAACAACACAAAGAACGACTAGGTATCTAAAGGTAAATAAGTTTAAATATAAAAGTGATAGGAAAATCAATTTTAAGGTTGGCAAAGTTTTTCAGAATGTTGACCATTTTAGAAATATATTGGTAGACTACACCAATTAGAGAGGGTTTAATATTAAGAAAGTTTACAATGCTAGTTTTCAATTTCACTTATATGTTGCTTGTACGCTTGATAAGGATTCATGTCAAACACGTAAGTATGCACACACACACGTAAGCATCTAGTAAGTGAATTGCTTTTACCATGTGAGGCATTAAATGAAGAGTTAGATCATATGCATTTGTTGAAAATGTCTAATAGAAAGTTATATGAGGGGATTACTAAGAAGGATCATACTAAGTCCTTTAATTTCTTGTTTAGTTATACCACATGGTTGAGATTACAAATTTAAGGTCAATGGTTAGATTGAAATGTATTAGGGATGATATTTCTAAAAGCCCTCAATTCTATCAATACTTTATAAGTTTTGATACACATAAAAAAAAATGTTTATTAAAGGGTGTAGACTATTTATTGGGATCAATGGATGCCATTTAAAAGGTCACTTTGGTACGATTTTTTTTGTCTATAATAATGATTGATGTAGATACTGGTGTATTTCCCTTAGCAATTTGTATATATGAAATAGAAAACAAAGACAATTGGTGTTTTTCTTAAGGTTTCTATATGATTTTCTTAGGAAGGTTAGGCCTATAACTTTCATGAGTGATAAATAAAAAGGAATCATACATACTTTAAAGGTAAAGTGACCTATTACATTTAACAAGTTTTTATATTAGGCATGTGTTTGCAAATCTTAGGCAGAATTTCCCTAGTATACATTTGAGGAATCTATTTTGGGTTATATATAGATCCTTAAATTAGGTGAATTTACTCGAGGCATTGAATAAGATATGGGAAGTTGATGAAAGAGCTTATAAGTGGGTGGCAGACATTGAGCCCAATTAATAGTCAAGAAATGGGTTTGACTTAAAAGCCACGTCTAATCATATCACTAATAATATGAGCGAGTCGTTCAATAGTTTTCTTGGGCAAGGAGTTTCCAATACCTAGCTTGTTAGAATTATATAGATGGGGGATTATGATATGTATACAAACTAGGTTAAAAGCTACATGTGAGTGGATGACCCCATTATTACCTTTGGTTTTACAAAGAGTAAACAAAAACATAGAGGCTGCTCGGAGTGTTGTAATTTTATTTGCTGGCTCTGACAAATTTGAAGTGATTAATTGTACTATGATTCCAAGCAAAAGTTACACCCTTAATTTACCAACTAAAAATGTGATTGTGAGATGTGGTAACTTTTTAGACTTCCTTGTGAGCATAGTGTGTGCTCAATTATACATTTGAACATGCCAAGCTTTGAAAATTATATAACTCCAGAGCTTATGATTCTTATGCACATAAAAACGTACGTACACTAGATTCACCTAATACCTGATAGAAAAAGTTGGCTTAAGGGGAACTATGAAAAGTTATAGCCATCTTTCAAACATGTCAAAGTGGGTAGCCATCTTCTCCGTAAAATTTTAGACTGATATAATCTTGGTACATTGTTTATCTCAACTTATGTTCTCTACTTACTTGATTCTTATCATGATATACTTTTGGTACATTATTTATCTATCATGTAATTGACGATTAAAGTTCTTGAGATGAATGGTCTTGCAATATTTACTTAAAGTAGCACTTAGGGAACTAGAGAAATCAAGATGAGCGAAATTGGACTACTTTGGCTTTCATGAAAGCAATATTGAAATTGAAGGGTGTTTTTATCTTCTCTTAGGAAGAACAAATACAAGTTACAACATTAACAAATAAATACTTTTATAACTGTTTGTCTGTTTACATGACAATGCATCTTATGCATTTATTGTTTTTTTTTTTTTTTATAGTTTTTTCTCAATAGGATCAACAATACAATAAGCAATCAACTGGCTGTAATGAACCTGCAAAGAGTAGAATGAGTTTTTGTGAATATGTTGTTGTATTTAATGAACTTGCTACGCTCATTTTGTTTTCTTGTATGTGCAATGACAGTGTTACCCTTGTTGGAGGCTATAAGTAGAAGTTTTTGTGCTTTTGTGAAGGAGTAGGAAGAGTAAAATTCGCAGCATGTGTTGCATGTTTCTGCATGCACAAATTACTGCTTACTTGGTTTTCTGCACTTCCTTTGTTTGCACTTTCTTTATGTTGTAATGGTTGAGTTTTTTTTACACAATCTCTGAATTTTGTAACGGCTAGGATTCTGGATTTTTCATCTTCGTTGGATTCAGTTTATATATTTGCAGTTTATATATTTGTAATAATTCAAATTGATTAAGTGAAAATGCAAAGTTCAGTTTCCATCCATATAAATTTAGTTTTTAAATTTGTAGTTTATATACATAGAATAATTCAGATTGATAGATAAAAATACAAAATTCAGTTTCCACCCCGATGAATTCAGTTTTTAAATTATTTGCATTTTATAAATTTGTAATAATTCAGATTGATTGAGTAAAAATACAAAAGTCAATTTCCATCCCCATGAATTCAAATTTTAAATTATTTGCAATTAATATATTTGTAGTTTATTAGGTATATTTCATCATTTTCCAGTCACCTAATTAAATTATCTACAAAAAAAAAACAAACATTTGCAATGTGCAAGAAATTATACAATATTTATTTAATGTTAATTTTAATAAAAGGATAATTTCATAAATTAATAAATCAATGAAATTCTCAGTTTTTTAAAGTCTATTAAGGAGTGTATTTTGGTAATTGTAGTTCATAAGGGTATAATAATCATTTAATCAAAATATAACAGAAAATGTTAACTTTGTTAGCAGGGGTGGGAATTGGATAATTTAAACTTAATAGGCTGCAATTTGCTTTGCAGTAATTTGGGTGGATCATAGGTATTTGGCCTTTTCTCAAGTACGAATTGATGACCTTACCATCAAAAGGGCAAATCGGTCAACTAAGGCTGGATTCCAATGAGGTTTAACTTCAAATTAAATCAAACAAATCAAATTTGTGCAAAAAATTAGATTTATTTTTATAAAATAAATTAAATTCGAAATAATCTAAACGTTTACATTGGAACTTATTTATATCAAATTCAAAATAAAATTATTTTTTTACAAAAATTTAAATTTAATATGGTTAATTAAAACGAATCTTGACTTAGATCTATTTTTAAAGGCAACCCTAAAGGTATCAATGGATCGAATTGAAATGGGTCTAGTTCTGCTTAGTCGTTCAAGCCTAGGGTTTTAATTGGGTCAAGACCGACAAACTTATAAGCTTTCAAATTGAATTAGTTTGAATTTTTTCAAAATTTAAATCTTTGAATCGTTTCTCTATAAGCCTTTAATAGACTATTCTGTAGTGGATCAATCATAAACAGTAATATTAATTTATTATTTTGAAGATTTTTAAATATAACATATATATATTATAATTTTTATATTAAAAATAATAAATTTAAAAAATAATAATAATAATTGAAAAAAATTAAAAATAGTTACCATAATAACCAGACCAAGGCGAATCGATCCACGAGTCTATCCTTATGACTCGCAGCCCAGCTTGCTAAGGTCTAACCCAATACAAAAAATTTCTATGCTAAATTATCATGAATCAAGCTTCTTGAATCAAGTGTGGCCGAACTCATTTGATACCTATAGGCAAAGACTTCAGTTAATTTTTATTTTTTTTTTTATTCGTTTGATTTCTTCGAGATAATAGATTTATTGGAGCAAACCGCCCCGGCCCGGCCCAAACTCAACCACCGCACGTGCGTTAGGGTTTTAGGAGGTTTAACTCTCATCTCCTCTTTCTTTCTCAACCCCTAAAACCCTTACACTTCTTTGCACAAAATCCTTACAATTTTATCAAAATCACCATGAAATGACACAAAATTCGCATCCCACTTTCCTCCAAAGCCCCAAACCCTAGTTAACCATGAAAACTATCTCCTCAAAACCCTTTTTCTCTATATCATCCTCTTCCCTGCTCCAATTCAGAATTTTCGTCTCCCGTTTCTCTACATCGTCATTTCCTCCATCGCGACGACAGGAGGAGGAGTCTCGAAACGTGAGGGTTTCAGTGTGGTGGGATTTTGAGAACTGCAATTTGCCTGCCGGTGTTAATGTGTTCAAGGTTGCTCACGCCATCACTGCAGCGATTAGGAGCCATGGAATTAAGGGCCCTGTCTCGATCACTGCCTTTGGAGATGCGATGCAGCTTTCAAGGACTAATCAGGAGGCGCTCTCGGCTACTGGGATCAATATTACTCATGTTCCTAATGGTATATGTTTGCTTTTCATGGCATTTCCTTTTTCTTATTACAGGCTCTAATCTTCGAGTTTTAGAGGATCATTTGTCAACTTTTTTAAGTTTAAAATATGTTAATGGAAATTCTACGGCTTCTTCTAGTAATTTAAATTATGTTATGCTTGTATTATTAGACGAATAAGAAGTAGGTGCAAAATTTCAACTGAGTTAGAGAATTTGCATTGTAGATATTCATTGAATACATGATTGTAGCCTGTCAGTAAGTGATGAAGTTGAGCTTGTTGTGAGCAATGTGCTTCAAGATCTTGTGGCTTCAGTATCGGTTGCTGATCATTCACTGAGGCTTTACTTCTTATTTGGTGGTAGATTAAAAGGTGATTAGTGAAAAATGCTGGAGCTATGATATAAGGTTTCCATGGAGCTTTTTGGGGAAGGGGCAAGGCTTCAAAGTTGGCTATGTTAATTTCATGATTGAAAAGTGATTATTTTTATCTGGAGTCATAACACCAGATCATCAAATGCAGAAGCATTTGAGGTTTTTATTGGATATTGGTTTCTGGTAACCAGACATCTCCCTTGTGTAGATGTTGAGGAACGACCATCATAAGTTTGTTGCTTACTCGGCATGTAAATCTATGCAAAAAAAAAAAACAGCCTTGTGTAATATGCTAATTGATTTCCAGCCAGGGAGAAGAGAAGAAATGAAATTGATGGTTGAGCATGAATTTTCCATATCAATCATCTCGAAGGTTTAATTGTTGCTACATATATGTGTATGTATGTTTATACATGATTCTGCTATTCAATAGTTGGAAATGAGAGTGAGGGGAAAGTAATCAACTTACTTGAGTATGAATCCATATCATATTATCCTATAAAAAAGTGTATCAATATCATAACTCACATATTCATTTAAAGATTTTCAAATTGATATTTTTGTTATCAGAATTCACTGGTAAAATTGTAACTATCAGTTTTTTGCCAGTCAATATCCAGTTTTTTTAGCAATTGATTAGTTGGGCTCCTACCTATTTTACCATGAAAATTTTTCCTCCAATGTAGGTGGAAAGAATAGTGCTGATAGGTCACTTCTTGTAGATCTAATGTATTGGGTTTCTCAAAATCCTCCACCAGCACATCTTTTTCTAATCTCTGGAGATAGGGACTTTGCTAGTATTTTGCACCGACTAAGGATGAACAATTATAACATATTGCTTGCAAGTTCAGAAACTGCTCCCACTGTTCTCTGCAGTGCTGCTAGTATCATGTGGAATTGGAGTTCGCTGGTCCGAGGGGAGAACCTTACTGGAAAGCATTTTAATCAACCTCCTGATGGTCCTTATGGTTCCTGGTATGGCCATTATAAGGTGCCTCTAGAAGACCCCTTTTCTATCATTGAACAACCGGCAGCAAGAAGTTCACGCACTGATGAGGTTTGCGAACCCGCTTCAGATTCTAAGCCTGGTCCAATACCAAGGGTAGTTATGAGACAGATTCGTCACATTTTAAACTCATATCCTAGAGGAATCTCGATTACAGAACTTCGGGCAGAATTGAATAAGGGTTCTGTGAGTATAGATAGAGACCTTTATGGATATAAAAGGTTTTACCGCTTTCTTGTGGCAATGCCGCATATTTTAAAGGTTCAACGTGTAAGTGATGGGCAATTTATTGTTCGGGGAATCAATCAAAAAGCTCCTGAACCATTTGAGTCCAGTCTGGGTACATCTAATCAACATGTTGGTGGAAATAGTGATCAGTACCTCTCAAAGCCTTTAAGGTTGAATGATGAGGAAAGCCATAAAGATGACACTATCAATGGTAAGTCAATTCTGCCTTCATCATCTGAAGTAAATGTGGAAGACCTTTCAAGAAAGATTCAACAGCCCCCTGAATCAAGTGAGAAAGTTGTCAGCATGGAACTGAAGGAGCCTCTAAAAATAATGCAACGGCCTGCTCCTGCTGAGAAGAAGCTGTCTGAGCCGGCTGATGAACAGGAAACTGAGGGAGATTTGTTTCCTCTTGAGAAACAAGATTCTGCATCTAAAGTGGGATTCTTCAGGAAATTTTGGCACAGATGCTTTGGTGGTAAAAATGGGATTTCTGAATTTAAAAGTCAGAACATTCCTGAAAAAATTAGTGATTCAGGAGATATCTCTGAGAAGGCAAGTCACAACTGCCCTGAAAATTCTTGTATTAATAGTGATAACTTTGAGCAGATAAAAGTTGAGAAGAAGAGCATGAGAACACTGAGTCAGGATGGTTGTCCAGCTGCATCTGCTGAGGATAAAAAATCTTCTAGAAGCACTGAACCTTCTGATGACAATTATACTCCACATCCAGGTGTTCTAAATCGCATAATAAACTGGTTTAAATTTCAGCGTAGCAGACAAGACACCGATACATCGATAGATCCATCCAGTGAAAGACAGATTGAGATACACAGTAATTCTCACAAGCATGAGGTTTTTATGAAGGATTCTTTCTGGTCTGACATGGAATCCTTCATGGATTCACATAGAGGATCAGTCATTGTTGCCCAATCTAGGACCAGGTACATACATAGTTTTTTTTTTTTTTTTTTTCCACAAAACAAATTTTAAAAACTTTTTGACTGACAAAATTTTGGAAATCATAAAATTGATAGATATTTTCTCTCATTTTAGATAACATTTTGTAGTTCTTTACTTATTCATATATATGATGAAATATTAAAAAAGCTGAATATTATTTTCTTTATCTTATGCCGAAAAGGAGCTTATGTATTAGATAAATAGTGTAATCCAAATTATTCCACTAGTCTACAACATTGAGTCATGTATATTTATATTTTTGAGAGTTTCAAATATTGCCTTGCATCGAAGAGATGGGAAGGGACTCTATTAATGAGTGTCAATTCTGGAAATGAGATTTAGTTTGTAGTTTTGATACTGACCAAAGTGGGACATACATTCATCTTATGTCTTGCTTTCTCTTTTACAGTTTCTGTGACCGGCATAGTTGTTGCACACAATTACATATAGTTGTAAATACTTTTAATGTAACAATTTAAAAATGGTAACTCTGATTTTCAGAGGTTTGGCAGTTGCAATGAAAATTTCATATTTGTATATTGTTTATATTTTTTACTGTTTGTTCCAGGGAACAGTTGGCTCAATGTCTGCGGAAGGAAGGCCCTTCAGCTCTTGGAGATCTCACTGACAGTGATCTTCTTAATCTAGTAGATATGTTGATATCAGAGAAGAAATGGGTGGAAGAAAGGCCATCTGAAATATCACCTTTCAAACTTATTCAGCCAGTTGTAGAAAGGTCTTCTTTGGGTCATTCTTGTGCTGCAAATGGATTGAGATCAATCTTTTTAAGTACAGAGTCACAATCTAACTTGCCAAATGTACCGGACCTTGATAGAGAGAAAAAGATTCAAAATATTTCTCACACTGGAGTTTCCCCACCTATCAGTAATAAGAAACCTTCAGACAGATCTAGAAATGACATATTAACTGACTGTCAGAACCTTGTGAACGAGATATTGAAGGAGTACCCAGAAGGATATAATATGGGATCATTCAGGAAACTGTTCCTTGAGAGGTATGGCTACCATCTTGATTTACAAAAACTTGGTTACCAAAAGTTGGCATCCCTGATACAGATCATGCGTGGGGTGAAAATTGAGTCCAGTCATATCTTTCCTTCCAGTAAAGTAGTTGGTGGCTTTCATCAGGAGTCTGTTTTCAATAACATTCAAGGAGATAATGCCCCATTAAATAGCTCAGATAGTGAATCACCTGAGACGCCGAAGAAGAATGATGAATCTGACTCTCCATGGGATGAACTTGGCCCTGTTTCTGACTTGAGTTGTGATAGAAAGGAAGGGCAGTCAATGCCAAGGAATTCAGTGATAAAAGAAACAAAGAGACAATATCCTGATTATGAACCTTCTGTCTCTGATGATGAAATTTCAGATGAAGAAGAAGAAGAAGTCTCAACAGGAACACTTCCAAAAGGGCAAGGAAAGCCAGTAATAGAGGAAGATAGCTCATTATTGCAAATCCTAGATTCATGGTACAGCAGTAATGAAGCAGACAAAAAAAATGACACGTTAGAGAATGTTGATGGCATGGCTGATTGTTCCACTAATTGTGTAAAGCCATCTAGCACATCAGACGTATTGACCAAGAGTAAAACCTCTTCGCTGAACTTTGGCCGGAGGCAAAGACCTCAAAGGAGCTACTCTTTTGTTTCAGACCCAGTTGAGAACAAGAAGGACAAGCTCATTGATGGAATCTTAGGCAGCTTGAAGAAATCAGCTGAGTGAAGGATACAAAGCTGAAAGATTAGTAAAATATAGGAACCCATGCATTCTAGCTTTCGGGAAAGGATATCGCCCCTTTAATTATTTAAAACCACACAGTAAATGGTTTTTTAATACCTGTAAGAAGATGATTTTTTTGCCGCATTGTTCTTCAATTTAAATGAAGAATTTTTAATGATGTTGAGCATAGAGCTTAGTTTTTTCAAAAGTTTGAACATCACCATTTATATTTTATATGAGGACCATTTTATGGCTCTCTTTTATGTTCTTAATGTAAAAAGTGGTCTTAAAGGCAATGTGACTTTAAGACTTTCATTAGTTAGCCATGTTACCCACTTCTTCCTCCTATCTTCTATTCTCTTTGAGTTTTGGTATTTTTCATTGATATTGCTGCCATTGGTTGTTATATTAACAGGATATGATTCATATGACTTCTCTTATGAAATCATCAATTACATCGATGCCTTAAGTAAAAATGTTAGCATCTGAAATTTATTGGATGAATAAATATGTAAAACTTGGGAGAAATCAAAGTGGATTCAAATTGAGTTGTCTGAATAAAAGTTAAGCTTGATTTAAATTTGCAATAATTAGTTTAAATTCAAATTTAACTGATTTAAATAGTAAACAATAATGTTATAAAAAAAAAAATAAAAGCTGACAGAAAAGAAAAGTCATAAAATAAAAAATAAAATCACTAGAAAGGAGGAGCTTCGAGGACACTAACGCATATTTGGTACAGCCAGTATTATTGAATGCGAATATTTTAAACCAATTAGGTGAGACTTTTGAAATATGACTCCTGTTATGTTATTTATATTTTATTTTATTATTTTTTGTGTGTAATTTACTTTTGTATTTTGAACATTTTTATTCAATAATAATATAACATACAGCAGATGTCTTAATATAAATTTGATTATAATCATATATATATTTCTCATTATATTATTTTATTAGATTAAAAAATAATATTTATAATCAAAATAATTATAAATATTAATTTTTGTATTGATAATTAAATAATTTTAAATTAAAAGGGAAAATAATAAAACAAAATTTTAATATTGCTAAAACAATTTAACCACACATTTTTAGATTAAGTAATATTGACCATATTCGTCAATTTTATTAATTATAATGCTTTTTATACCAATTTTGCCCTTGAATATCATAATTACATTTTTAGCCTTCACATTTCTTTTATGAACTCACTCTTTACACACACACAAAATAAATAAATAAATAAAATACACACCGCAATTGTAGTTTCAAATTTTTCTACTTCAAATTCATAGAAAAAAGTTCAATTATCTAGATATTTATATAAGTTTAAGTTAAAACTTAATTTATGTTGAAATTAGGAGTCTAAAATGATATTATTATAAATGTAGGGGGTGATATGAAATTTTGTCAATAAGGGTGTATAGATATTTATCAAGGGGTATATTGATATTTTATTGTATAGGGGTTAACTTACACTTTACCATACTAGGGTGAAATGAAAATCTGTTATATGGGGGTACATTTAGTTTAAATAATATATAGGGGTTAATTGCTCATTTACCATGTTAAGGGTTAAATAAAAATTTGTCATATGAGAGTACATTGATATTTTATCATATAGAGGTTAGTTGATTATTTATTGTGTTTGGAGGAATTGAAAACTTATTGTAGCAAGGTACCTTACAAATGATATGAAATCGATAGAATATTTATTTAATTAGAATAAATTTTTAGATAATTACTAAATTGATATCTTATAGGAGGTTATATTGCTATTTACTAAATATTATATCCCGTAACCATAAACCGAAACCATAAATAATAAAGTAAATGTTGTAACTATACAATATAACTTTTGAACCTTAAAAAAACTAAAGACTAAAACCTAAACTCAAACCTTAAATCGGTAACCAAAACCTTAAATTCTTAACCCTAAACTTAAATCTAAACCTAAACCTAATCCTAAACTCTAAACCCTAAACCTAAACCTAAATTTAATCATAAACTCTAAACGCTAAACCCTAAACTTAAACCTAAATTTAAACTTAATCATAAACCCTAAATTTTAAACTGTAGTTATAAACATAAATCTAAACCTAAATCTAATCCTAATCCTAAATCCTAAATTGTATATCCTAAAAAACTAAACACTAAAACTTAAGAGGAAACCTTAAACCGTTAACCTTAGCCTTAAAACATAAATCTTTGCGCATCAATTGTAAATTTGAAACTATACACCTTAATATGTGAAATCATAAATATATTAACAAAAGCAACTCAAACTAAAACTAAATACCATATATTATATGTATATATCAGTTCATGTATCAGTTCTTGTGTCTTTATATTCAGTTAATCTATAGCATGTATTATATAAACTTATATGTAATATCATCTCTTAGTCTCAATCAAATAACAAAAATTCTTTTAAAAATTAGTTAGATTCATAACAATCATTAAATTCATAATACATACTCATCATGAAATAACATATTCTTCAATCACAATCAAGAAATATTACAAATCCATGAATTAGTTAACCCTAGTCTTTGTCAAAGAAAATTAGTTCACCATATTAGGAGATAAAAGATAAAACCAAGTGTGAAACCTTGAAATTTAATGCAATCTTCCTTGAGATCTTTAAAGTATAAATCTAAAATTAATCTAATTGTTATTTTCTGGAAAAACAAAAGAAAAGCCCTCCAAGTTGTGTCTAAGGTAGCTTTCTCCTAAATTTGGTGAGATTACATTGTATAAAGCCAAGACACGCAAAAAGCATTCAAAATTTTTTTTTTCTTCCACTATCACATTAGCTCATTGCTTTAACAATTTGTTAAATTTTGATGTGTTTGGACACTACAGTGTTATGCCTTAGCTCTCATCCCTTAGAATTTTCCAATATCTAGAGTTGTAGCATAGTGCTGCAGTGCCTAACTTATAAAATTTGGATTTTTGGTCCTCATAAAAGTTGTATTCCTCAATGTCTAGTCTAGTTTGGCTTTTAAATCACCTGACTTGGACCTCATAATCTCAAGTTATTCCTGTTTTAGTCCCCAATGGTCAATCAGAGAATTTCACTAAAAAGACTTAAATTTGCAGTAACTCTTAAAGGCCCAAACAAACTCAAATTTTTCCCTATAATAGCTTTTTAGAAAGCTTGACATATATACTACAATTTTGCTAAAGACTACTTTTGCATTATAAAGCTTAAACTTAGTGAAAATCTTTGATTGCCCGTTTTGACAAGTAATACTCTCCTTCTCCTTTCATGCTTTGATCTTTCATTCTTCCTCATATTCAACTTGAATCACCAATTAATCCTTCATAAGTGTCTTTTTAACTTGATTTTCATTGAATTCACATCAAAATTATCATTTCCTATAAAACCAAATATAAAAACTTATGATCCTAAAATATGCAAACAATGAGGGTAAAATGGTCAAATTGCCCCCTAAAACTCTATAAATTGATCATGGAAATATAAATGAGATTGACACTTATCAAGTTTGAACAACCTATGCATGTTTAGATATTTTTAAGAATGTATGTTGTAAATTTAAAATATGGTATGAGCATATCATTTAATTAGATTTGATTCATTTTTATTAATACTAAAAATTTTTACTATCCATATTTAGAACATACAAACCATTAATCAAATGTGTAGTTTTGTAGAAAATATTATTCAAGCTAATAGTTATTATTCAAGCTAATAGTTATTATACCATTAGCAATCGCGAACCAATATCCCTCTTTATCTAAAACAAATACAGAAATTAAATTTTTAAAAACTTATGGTACATAATAACAATTTTTAAACTCTAATACAAGCCAATCGGCAAAGATAAACGATAAAATTCTATGATTAAAGTTGTGATCCTTGCTTCATTCCCAACATGTAGGTCCACTTCTCTTTAACTGAATGATCTACTCTAACTTAGTTATTGCATATCATAAATAATATGAGTACCACATCTTGTGTCAACAACCCAAGATGAATAAAAAATAAGATTAATCTTAATTATAAACATACTTAAAGTAGAAGCAACCAACCTTTTCTTCGTGTGACCAAGGAAAACCTTGCAGTGTTTTCTCTAGTGGTCGGTTTCCTACTAAAGAAGCACACAACCTGTCATTTCCCCATACCACTTATAAGTTGTAGAGTAAAATGAGTCTAGTTTTCCCTTGGTCTTTTATGTATTGGCATCAATTAGAAACACATTTTCACCCTTCTTCATGTCCTACTTGACAGTCCATACCAAGCCTATTAGCTTAGCAAGAATAATTTTATTCTCACTCAGATTGAAATTCATTGCAAAGTTTGACCAAGAATGAGGAAGAGAGTTCAATACCAAGTCAATAGAAAGTTTGTGGCCTATAATAAACCATAAACTAGCCAATCTCTCAATGTAACTAATCATCTTAGCTATATGAGGGCCCACTTTTGTACCCTCACTAAGGTTACAACTAAATAGGGCACTCAACACCTGATATCATTTAGTTCTCTTATAAGGCCCAAACATTTCATCTAAGTGACAGAGAATAGATATGGCATTCATCCCTTCATGTTACATTTGCAGCTCAAGTGTCATTGAAGTCAATATAAGACATTAAACCTTAATACAATCATTGAAATATTTTTGATAAGCATGTTGTTGCTCTTGAGTGACATTCAAGGCATATAAGGAGTAACCCCTTCAAGGATATACAACCTATTCTCCTGATGCACTATAATCCATAGATTTTTATACAAGTTAGGAAAATTAGCACCCTCAGGCCTATTTTCTCTTTCCAAAATCGACTATAACATGTTTAAGTTGTCATGGTAATTTATAAATCCACAAAGTATAGAAAAAAGTTAATTATTTTATTATTTATATTACGTTTAATTAGGTTTTTATTGAACGTTATCACCATTTTCCTCAAGCTATCTACCCCTACTATTGAACTCAAGAAATCACAGTGGACTTCTTAATAAAGCGAGTTTCCATCAAGTAAGCCTAACCTTTGCTTTGGAGAATAAGTCAAGTCATCTAAAAGTCCACGATCTCAAGTCAAATGTTACCCTGACAAATCATACAAATCTCAATTATGATTAGATACTACATATCATTACATATTGACAAATATGTCCTCACTTAGCCTTTAATAAATTTCATCTTTACTTTGGTAAATAAGTAAAAAATATTAGTTGAGTTTGACCCAGGCTACCAACAATCGGTCTTCCCCTTGGTAGAAATATACCTTTCACTTTGGTGATTGAGATTCTAATGGACAAAGGTTTCTTCTGACAGTGTTGCATTGGAAGGTTACACTTGACTTGATATTGAGGGTTTTAATTATTGGCGTACTAGTTTTAATTAGCATGTGAAGGTGCTATTTGCAAGAAAAGAAACCTAGATGTAATCTACAACATAAAATTAAATATGTCAGTATACTAGTTTAACTATTGTCGGGCCCCTTAGTCGAGAGGACTAAACAATCAATGTTGAACCCTTAGTATTTTGATGATTCTGAAAATATGTTAAAATTTATAAAATGACCAAATTACCCCTGGCATGAACTTTGTTCATGACCGAAATCGGGCCAAAAAATTGTTTTGCAGGAACATGCATGCACATGAGCAATTGAAGACTCACACGGTCGTGTATTCAGCATTTGATGACACACACGCCCGTGTATTGAGCTGCACACGCCCGTGTATTGAGCTGCACACGCCCGTGCATGAAGAATTGAAAGTCACATGCCCGTGCATGAGGAGTTTGAAGTCACACGCCCGTGGGAGAACACACACACGCCCGTGTGTTGAAGGACACACAGCCGTGTGTCAAGCTACAAAGAGCACACGACCGTGTGCTACAAAGGACACAGTCGTGTGTCAAGCTGCAGGGAGCACACGACCGTGTGCTGCAATGGACACAACCGTGTGTCAAAGGAGAATGACACACACGGTCGTGTAGCATAAACCACACGCCCGTGTGCAAGGCCAAAGTGCAGCCGTGCGTCTCCCGTGTGCATCCCGTGCATGTACCCGTGCAAGCTTCTGGAATCTGAAGGCGTCTGGAAGGAAAATAACACACGCCCGTGTGTTGCAAATATACACGCCCATGCTTGCACAAAATTGACCGTTGGAAATACAGAAAAAGGAAAGCACGACCGTGCATCAAGAGGACACGCCCGTGCAGTTTTCCAGAAACTCTCCAACGGCTCTCAAATCAGCAGTAACGGCTAGAATTTTCCATTTCCTATAAATTGGAGCTGATTTGAAGATGCAAGGGTTAGAGAATCAGCTTAAGAACTCCACTCTTTCATTCTCTAAACTCTTCTCCAAATTTCTCTCACAAACACATTTGTAAATCCTAAGAGAGAAAACATTGAGAGCTTATTGTAAATCCACCTTGAGAGGCAAATCTTTGTATTTTCCACAAACCCTTGGGCGCAATCCCGTGAAACTAGTGTGGGGCGTAATCCCTGTTAAAACTAAGTTAAGGGCGCAATCCCTTGTATCAAAACTAGTGTTAAGGGTGAAATTCCCTTGTCAAAAAACTATTGTAACTTCGGGGTTGAAGTTAGTGGAAGAAAAGTCTTCAAGCGGGGTTGCTTGGAGTAGTGGACGTAGGAGGTGTGAAGAAGCTCCGAACCACTCTAAAAATCGGCTGAGCAATTTCTTTCCCTTACTCTCTTTTTATATTTGCTTAGTCATTTGATTATTTATGCTTGATTGTTTGTTTATATTTGAATGGTTGAATTGGTAGACTAGGAAAAAGTTTTAAACTCTTGATAAATTTTTAATCAACCTATTCACCCCCCCTCTAGGTTGTTTGCCATATT
>JAJEJH010000712.1:123043-140762 GCA_026122585.1 Anacardium occidentale | reverse complement strand
CTTTTCCTTGAGTTTCCCAGCTTGCTTTGTGAGTCTTGATGCCATGGATGAATTGATTGCATGTGGATAAATGTTTGGAATGCTTAGATGGCCTTGCATGTTGATTTTGATGATGAATTTCCCACCTTTGAAACATGCATGTGTTGTGGGTGTGTTTTAGTGAGAGAATCAAGAAGCTTCCATGGTAGAATGCATGTGGCTTGATGCATGTTGAATTGGACACTTGAATTGTGTTATATGATGTGCTGGGAAGGTGTTATTGAAGTGATTTGGTGAATGAATGTGGAATGGTTGAGTTTAGAGCATTTTTTCGGGCGGTGCTCTTGTTGAAGAACAAGACGCACGGCCGTGCGCCTGCATGACATGACCGTGAGCATTTGTTTTTCCAGATGCACGCCCGTGTGCATGGCTAGAAAATGCACATACATGCCCGTGTGTCCGCATACGCACGCCCGTGCATGTGCTTTCAGTGAGAAATTCCAGTAGCATGCACGGTCAGGCGCACGACCAGCGCACGGCCCCATGCGTCCTAGCTCACGCCCGTGCACCTTTCCTGCACGCCCGTGCACCTACAGTTTTTCAGAAAATGATTCTTAATTGATTAATTGAGCATACGAATTCAGAATAAAGGCTAATTGGCTTCAGATAAGATAAGCATGTATTCAGATAATAAGCTGCATATGCATATCATGGCATTACATGTAGCTTCAGAGAGGATCACGGGATCTGAATTCAGTAGTATTCAGTATTCAGAACCTGATGTATGGGTAAGAGTATAGGTGGTACACGAGGGGGCATCTGTGGGACCCAGCCTTCTGACACCAGTCAGAACACTCAGCAGTATTTCAGATTCTGTTTCTGACACCAGTCAGAACACTCAGCAGCATTTCAGTTTTACCATCTGATACCAGTCAGATCGGGCAGTAGTAAATTCAGCAGCTTTCTAGCCAGTAGCTAGAATATTTCCATCACATGGCCAGGATGTCGAATCCCTGTGTTCACCAGTCTGATCAGCACAACAGGTACCTTTGGGTAAATTCAGATATTCAGCATCCAGATGTATGCATCCAGTATTTTCAGTTAGCATGACATGACATATACATCATGACATGAATACATATGATAATAGTAAATGAATGAGATCCAGATGATCAGTTTCAGATTCCAGCAAGTGCATAGATGTATGAATAGGGCCGAGGTCTGATGTGAATCCATCAAATTGGCTAAAATTACATTTAAAAGCTTAAGCATGCAAATTAGGTTCTAATCACTTCCAATACTTAACACATCACTTCCAACCATCATCAAACATCCCAATCTACTGATTTTCATCACCAAATCAACACCACATCAAGATTAACAAAACCAAAGGCAAGCACTATAAGTTCTACAAGTTCAAGTAGATAAATTTTCCATGCAACACATATAATACTTACTAGATTAGCCAAATGATACTCCAAGCATAAAGGCAAAGCCACCAACTTGGAAATCCACCACCAAACCTTTGGCTAAAGTTTGGATAAAGGAAGAACAAATCAATTCAAGAGACAAAACTCAAGAACCAAAATGAGAGAGATTTTCATATTCATAAAAACTAGTTTTTACAATATTTTCATGCCTTTATGTATGGTCTTCCTAAAGGCATGGTCAAAGCCCTAATATTAAATATAAATACAACAAAATGAAATTACAAAATATTACAAAATTTCTAAGCCATTGAAATGAGAAATGAGCCCATGCTTCATTAATTACAAGCCATGCCACTTTTCCTTAAATAAAGGAATCATGTCCCCTTGACTTTGCAACTTGCATATCTTCCATTCTTTGAATCAAATTGAAGCCAAATTTGGTAAGTGGGCCTAATTCTCCTTGATGAACATGGGTTGGGCTAGGATAGCCCAATGTGAGCTCTTCTTGGACCTCCTTGTTGCCTTGGGCCATTTGCTTGCATGTTTGATTGGCTTGGACCATAGACTTCATATCTTGGACACCTTTGGCTTTTGATTTCATTCCATAAACATGAAGAAGTGTAGGGCTGCTGGAATGGGCTGGGATCACATCATCCTCCCTAGGTTGAAGAGGATTTGCCCTCAAATCCAAGAAATTGTTATCTTCAAAATATGGAGACAAGTCACCTACATTAAAGGTTGCTGAAACTCCACCAAATTCAGTTGGAATGTCCACCTTGTATGCATTGTCCCCAATCTTCTCAATAACCTCAAATGGTCCATCAGCCCTTGGAGAAAGTTTACTTTTCCTCTTGGATGGAAATCTCTCCTTTCTTAAATGAACCCAAACCAAGTCACCTGGCTGGAAGGTGGAAGCCTTTCTATGCTTGTTTGCCCTTCTCTTGTATGCTTCATTGGACTTTTCAATTTTAACTCTTATGGACTCATGCAATTTCTTCATAGCCTTGGCTTTCTCTTTAGCATCTACACTAACTTGAGTATCAGTAGGCAAAGAAGATAAATCAAGTGGGATAAGGGGATTTATACCATAAACAATTTCAAATGGGGAATGGCCGGTTGTCACATTTGGTGCCCGATTGTATGCAAATTCAGCATGTGCAAGCTTGATGTCCCAATCCTTCAAACTTTTGCTTACCAACGTCCTCAAAAGTGCTCCCAATGTGCGGTTAGTAACTTCGGTTTGCCCATCAGTTTGAGGATGATGAGAGGTACTAAAAAGAAGCCTTGTTCCTAACTTCCCCCACAAAGTTCTCCAAAAATGACTAAGAAACTTTGTGTCTCGATCAGATACAATACTCCTTGGAACTCCATGTAGTCGAATGATCTCTTTAAAGAATAAATCAGCTACCTTAGATGCATCATCCGTCTTGTGGCATGGTGTGAAATGTGCCATCTTGGAAAGCCGATCCACCACTACCATAATGGAGTCTTTCCCTTTTGAGTTCTAGGCAAAGCAACTATAAAATCCATGCTTAGGTCCTCCCATGGCTGTTCTAGTGTTGGTAAAGGAGTATATAGACCTGGTTTAAAATGGCTCTTTGCCCTTTGACATGTACCACATCTTGCAATTATGGCTTGAACATCCCCATGCATCTTAGGCCAATAAAAATGCTCCTTGATGATTTCTAAAGTCTTGGTAACCCCAAAATGACCAGCAAGTCCTCCCCCATGTGTCTCCCTCACAATTAATTCCCTAAAACTCCCTTTTGGAACACAAATTCTGTTGCCCTTAAAAAGAAAGCCATCTTGCATCATATAATCTTCATAATTCCCTTTCTTACATTCAGCAATAATATCACTCATATATTCATCATTGGCATAGCATTCCTTCATCATATGAAAGCCAAGAATTCTAGCATCTAAAATGGCAAGTAGAGAGTACCTTCTTGATAAAGCATCAGCCACCACATTATTGACTCCTTGCTTGTAATTAGACACAAAGGAGAATGATTGAAGGAATTCCACCCATTTGGCATGCCTAGGACTCAATTTGTGTTGCCCATTGATGAACTTTAATGCTTGGTGATCTGAGTGTAACACAAATTGTTTAGGCCTTAGATAATGACTCCAATAATCCAAAGCCCTTACAATTGCATAGAATTCCTTGTCATAAGTGCTGTAGTTCCTCCTTGAGTCATTTAACTTCTCACTAAAGTAAGCAATAGGGCGTTTGGATTGAGTAAGGACTGCACCGATTCCGACACCGCTTGCATCACATTCAACTTCAAAAACTTGGGAGAAATCAGGCAAGACAAGGATTGGTGCCTCACAAAGTTTCTTCTTAATCATTTCAAAGGCTTCATTGGCTGTCAAAGACCACTCAAAACTTCCTTTCTTCAAACATTCAGTGATAGGGGTCATGATAGTGCTAAAATTAGGTACAAATCTTCTATAGAATGATGCCAACCCATGAAAGCTCCTAACTTCAGTTATGGACTTAGGTTGGGGCCAACTTTTAATTGCTTCTACCTTAGATTGATCCACCATGATGCCATCTTTTGATACCACATAACCAAGGAAGACAATGCTAGGTGTAAGGAAGTCACATTTCTCTAGCTTGGCATACAACTTCTTTTCCCTCAACACATCAAAAACTTGCTTTAGGTGCTGCAAATGATCTTCTTCTCCCTTACTATACACCAATATATCATCAAAATATACTACCATAATTCTTCCCAAGAATGGCTTCAACACTTCATTCATCAATCTCATGAATGTGCTAGGTGCATTAGATAGCCCAAATGGCATAACCATCCACTCATACAACCCTCCTTCGGTTTTAAAGGCTGTCTTCCACTCATCTCCCTCTCTCATTCTTATTTGATGATAGCCACTCCTAAGATCTATCTTTGAAAATATGGTAGAGCCATGTAACTCATCCAACATGTCATCAAGTCTAGGAATGGGATACCTATACTTGATGGTGATATTATTGATAGCTCTACTATCAACACACATTCTATATGAGCCATCCTTCTTAGGAACCAATAAAGCCGGCACCGAGCAAGGACTCATGCTCTCCCTCACATATCCACGGGCAACCAACTCATCCACTTGCCTTTGTAATTCTTTGGCCTCTTCCGGATTGCATCTATAGGCTGGTCTATTGGGTAATGGGGAGCCGGGTATGAGGTCTATGTGGTGCTCTATTCCTCTCAAAGGTGGCAAGCCAGGTGGTGGTTCATGTGGGAAAACATCTTGGTATTCATGGAGCAATGGTTGGATTAGAGGGTGAGGTTCTTTTATGGGTTCAAGGTTTCTCCTCTCAGTGATAAGCAATGCAAGGACAGGTTGGTTCTTCACTATGGCTTGTTCCACTTTGGTTCCACTCAAGAAAAGGTTTCCTTTGTGGTTTTCAGGTTTAGGAATGGGTTGATGTATTTGGGATGGCTTGAGGGGTGCAAGGGTGATGGTTTTCTTCTCTATTTTAAAGGTGTAAGTATTCTTTTTCCCATCATGCAAAACCTCCCTATCAAATTGCCAAGGCCTTCCCAACAACAAGTGACATGCATCCATAGGTATAACATCACAAATAACCTCATCAACATATCTCTTTCCAATAGAAAATGGCACAACAACCTGTTTGGTGACTTGAAGTGTGCTTCCATTGCTTAGCCACTGTAATTTGTAAGGTTGTGCATGTGTAAGGGTTGGTAAGCTCAACTTCTCCACAACGGTGGTGGATGCAACATTGGTACAGCTCCCACCATCAACAATGAGTGTACACACATTGCCCTTGATGGTGCACCTTGTTTGGAAGAGGTTCTCCCTTTGTTCTTCACCTTGGCCAACTTGTGCATGCAATACCCTCCTAATTACAAGCATGTTTCCACTATCAGCTTCTTCTACAATCTCTTCCTCACTTTCTTCTTTGTCATCATCACTTTCCTCTCCTTGTACTGCCTTCTCAATCTCTTCAATTTCTTTCAAAGTCATTACCCTTTTATTTGGGCAATTGGCATGGAGATGGCCATAACCATGGCACTTGAAGCATTTCCTCTCCTTAAGATTGTTATTGTGCTTGGGAGTGATGGCCCTCTCCTTGGGAGTCTCTACTACTATCTCTTTACCCTTATCCTTGGATGGGAATTCAGTTTTAGAGTAAGAAGTGGAGCCTTTGTATTGAGTACTACCTTTATAAAAGGTTTTGGGGGCTGAAATTTTCAATGACTTCCTTTGCCTCTCCACTTTAATAGCTAGCTTACAAACATCTTCAAAATTGCAATAGGTTTGCAATTCCACCATATGAGCAATGTTATTATCCAACCCTCCCAAAAATCTTGCAATTGTTTGTTCTTTAACTTCAGGTAGATCACTTCTCATCATGAGCTTTTCAAATTCTCTAATATACTCTTCCACACTCTTGTCCCCTTGCTTAAGTGTATGCAATTTTAGGTAGAGGTCTTGCTTATGGTTGTCGGGTAAGAACCTCCTTTTCATGAGTTTCTTCAATTTCTCCCATGATTTCACCCTTTCTTTACCTTCTCTTTCCCTCTTCTTTTTCAAGTTTTCCTACCATAAAGAAGCATAATCTTTGAACTTCAATATGGCAATCTTGCATTTCTTTTCATCGGAATATCCTTTAAACTCAAACACTCTCTCAATCTCACTTAACCAATCTAGAAAATCATCTGAATTTAGTCCTCCCTCAAATTCAGGTATATCAATTTTCAGCCCTCTATCATCATCTTCATCCCTCCTTATTCTTCTTCTATGGTCCCCCGTATCACTAGAGTCACTTGACAAATGCATTTCCTCCTCAAGGTGTGGCCTTGGAGGTGGTCTAGGATGGGGTTGATTTCTTCTATGGTTTGTGTTTTGGTTTTGGTTTCTAAGAAGTTGTATGATTTCAGTGAATTGGGTTCTAAGCTCATTGATTTCATTTTCTAGTCTTTGGCTAACAAGTTGCCATGGATGAGGTGGTGAAGAAGAAAGTGATCTTTGTGACATTTTGGTGTTTTAATGGTAAGGTAAGTGTTTAGAATGTGTTTTGGGTGAAAAGGAATGGTTGGGATTAAGTAGTTTAGGTATTGTCCAAAGTTTTGGGTCTTGGCTTTTAAATGAATTGGGTTTGTATTTGGGCTAGGTAAAAATGTGTGGGGAATGGTAAATTTGTGTACTTTTGTTTGAGGTAGGGCAAAGGAAAGATGTAGGATAGTTTTTAAGTGTTTTGGGCTGGAAAAAGGGCAAATTCACATTCTGTGAACAGTAAATTCGTGAGGGAACAGTACCTTCCGGCTGTAAATAGTTTTTCCGACCAAGAAATAAGATGAAGAAGAAATGGATCCACAATCAACACAACCAAACAACCTAAGCTCTGATACCAAATTGATGTGAATCCATCAAATTGGCTAAAATTACATTCAAAAGCTTATGCATGCAAATTAGGCTCTAATCACTTCCAATACTTAACACCTCACTTCCAACCATCATCAAACATCCCAATCTACTGATTTTCATCACCAAATCAACACCACATCAAGATTAACAAAACCAAAGGCAAGCACTATAAGTTCTACAAGTTCAAGTAGATAAATTTTCCATGCAACATATATAATACTTACTAGATTAGCCAAATGATACTCCAAGCATAAAGGCAAAGCCACCAACTTGGAAATCCACCACCAAACCTTTGGCTAAAGTTTGGATAAAGGAAGAACAAATCAATTCAAGAGACAAACTCAAGAACCAAAATGAGAGAGATTTTCATATTGATAAAAACTACTTTTTTACAATATTTTCATGCCTTTATATATGGTCTTCCCAAAGGCATGGTCAAAGCCCTAATATTAAATATAAATACAACAAAATGAAATTACAAAATATTACAAAATTTCTAAGCCATTGAAATGAGAAATGAGCCCATGCTTCATTAATTACAAGCCATGCCACTTTTCCTTAAATAAAGGAATCATGTCCCCTTGACTTTGCAACTTGCATATCTTCCATTCTTTGAATCAAATTGAAGCCAAATTTGGTAAGTGGGCCTAATTCTCCTTGATGAACATGGGTTGGGCTAGGATAGCCCAATGTGAGCTCTTCTTGGACCTCCTTGTTGCCTTGGGCCATTTGCTTGCATGTTTGATTGGCTTGGACCATAGACTTCATATCTTGGACTCCTTTGGCTTTTGATTTCATTCCATAAACATGAAGAAGTGTAGGGCTGCTGGAATGGGTTGGGATCACATCAGCCAGTTTCAGAGATAATAAAAAGAACTCCATTTGTTAGTTGACTCTTCAACACCTACAACTTTAATTACCTATTTCATCCCATGTCTACCGGTGAAAATTATCATTTACCAACAAATCGAGAATATTTATTCAATTTAATTATCATATTTATGTAGAACTAACATAAAAATAAATATCTAGAATAGATACTTTTGCATTATAATTACTTGTAATACTACCTGTTATGTTACCAATAGAAAGAACTGTACAAAGTTGAAGGGGAATCCAACCAAGGGAGATTCAATTAGGGATTCTCTTTAAATAATTGTCTTGCATTCGTCATCAATTGTCATAATTCTTCCCAAAGACGTAAATAACATAATTGTTGATGTAAGTTTTCAAGAAGCCAATTAAACTACATTAAAAACATTTTGTGTTCATGTTTTCCTTACATAATCTCTGTTTTTATTAATTATATTTTAATTTTCACCCTACATATCCACTAATTTCATTCGTCATTATCATTTCCATGCATTTGGCTTAGCCTTACCTACCTCTCATTGGTGCATATAAATTCACACTAATAATTTAGCACTACATGGGCTTGAGAAAAGTTTCCTTTTTTTTTTTTTTTAACAATTATACACATTTCTTCCTGTGGACTTCCATTACAAAACACCTTCCTTGATAACCATGACTGAAACAATAGAGCCCCAAGAAATCGGACCTCCAAAGAATCTAGCTTCTGTGATACCATGATTGCCTTAAAACCATTCAATCATAACATTGAAAGCCAATTAGTCCTACAACTAAGGCATAACTAATGACATTTGACATGGTGACATAATCAAAACAGACCACTAGCCTTACCAATGTTGCCTAACAATGATATGACATTGCCCTAGTACTATCATCTTCATCAAGGACCCTAGTCAATTTAGAATAGTTAGCCATAATAGGAAATCCAGCTCTTAATATGATCATTATTTGTTTTTGTAGTAGGATGCCCTTGGGCAAAGGATCCCAAATCCTCTCTTATGTATATCATTGCTTAGAATTTTCACTAGGGTTTGTCCTAGAGGAGATGGCAACAAGATGGCAACAAGATGCTTTTGAGCATAGAACCCAAAATCTTATCCATTAGTGAATGAAACATTTTAGACCTTCAATTATCTTACAAGGTGTTAATGAGTCAAGTAACAACTCAAAAAAAGTCTATGATAGGATAAGTTGCCTAGGTTATCTAACCCCAAAACTAAATGTGTGCGACTACTTGAATGTCCAAACTTCTTTAAGAAGCTGATTGAACAACCTTAATAGATGTCATCTCTTGATGTGTAGAAGAATACAACTCTCATCAACTAACTATCATTTGTCCAATTCCATAACATGATGACCTCTTAAATGACTTTGATGCGCAAGGTAACTCAAGTTGTCATGCTCGAAGGCCATAACAACAATAAGTAGCTACCATTTCTCAATGTGTAGAGCATGAATCCTATCAAAAAAATACTACCTCTTAATGCTTCCATATGGTGGTGCTATAATTGACTTTGATAGACAAGGTGATTGCAATTGTTGAACTTGAAGGTCAAACTTGATATCAGTTTCCTACTAAAATTCTTAGCATTATTTGTAACCTTAAGACAATTCAAGAGGTGCTTAGTTATTCATCTTTTTATGGCTGTAAGGCTTAGGCTATTTGATCTTTCTCAGCTTTCATATTTTCTCTTCACCTCTAGCAAGCTACATGTAGTTGATTCAATTGGTTTCTCAATTCGATAGGCTAAGTTCATGTCCTTGATGCCTAAAGCTTATTGATATCCTAATATGACTTCTTATTATTGAAACCGGTCAACATATTTATGACGACATTATTGTTGTTGTTTTTGTCCTTAACTAAATTGAGTTGTTCAAATCAATTGCAACATTGTCCATTTCGGGCAAAGATTTTATCGAGACACTGTTAAATGCATTATAAACTCCCCTTTGCACAGAGTTCAAAGCACATTAACGAGCTCAACATGATGAAGTTAATAAATCACAAAGGAGAGTATTCAACGTTCAAGGTTCATCCCTTTGGGTAGACAAATCTTGAAGCCATGTTGCTCTAATCAAATAAATACAATAAACCAACCTCTTAGTCCCATTTTTTACAACAATTATTGACAATACTAGCCTATTAATATCATAAAATTCTAACAGTATATAATTTGCCCATCATCCTTGACTGGTTGAATATGATTGTTATGAAAACAATGCACGTATAAGATGCCTTGTGAAAAAAGTACCTACATGCAAATTCTTCTTGCAGATTAAAGAAGAAAAAGAGTATATGTTATCCCTAATGCACCTGATATATCAGCCAATTATAAAATAACTCCCAAAAATAATATTATTAAGGGTAATTTGAAAAATAACTGCAAAAGATAAAATATTAAATTAAGGTCTTACCTGTATCCATACAGCCTATAAAAAATAGATTAAAATCGTTTAACCAATATTTAGAACTTTACCGGTTTACCTTGGTACTTTGCCATTATATGAACAAGGTTCATGAAATATTTATATGCCCATCAGATCACGAACTAATTTACATAAATATTATTTCCCCATTTCCCATCCCAAAACTTATGTGTATTTTTTTGGTGGAAATATGATACAATGGAGTTCCAAGAAACAAAAGTTTGTTGCCCTATCATCAATCAAAGTTAAGTATATAGCTTTAAGTCAAGTTTCAATGGAAATAACTTGGGTAAAAAGTTTATTGTCAGAAATTAAAGTAGAGTGTGTTCTAAAATCATTAGCGTGGTGTGATAATCAAGAAGCAAGATGTTTGGCTTTTAATCCTATGTTTCACGAAGGACTAAGCACATTGATTTAGATGTGCATTACATTAGGGAGCAAGTAGCAGATAAAAGTTTATCGATGTAGTATGTTCAATCAGAGTTTTAGGTAGCAGATGTCTTTCTAAACCCTTGCTAATCAAAAGGTTTTGTAAGTTAAGAAACAGGTTGAGTTTAAAGAGTATATCATTGAAGCAGAAGTAATAATGAAAGGATTTGAGCTGGAAGGAGAAAATGATAGTGAAGATGCGCTGAAGTGTTAATAAGAAAGTCTTTTTGTGTTTCAGTTTATACACATGATTAAAGTTTCTTCTTTTTTTTTTTTTCTCGAGGGAAAATAGTTGTCTATTGATTTTAACTATTGATATTGAAGGAAGAAGTACTACATAATTTATTTTAAGGGAAGATAGTTGTTTGCTGATTTAAAGATAGGTGTCCGCTGATTTTAATTATTGATAATGAGGGAAGTATATTAGGGAAGAAAATTGTCTGCTGATTTAGCTGCTGATATTAAGGGAAAAGTATTAAATAATTATTGCAGAATTGTTGCTAGTTCTGAGGGGTTTATTGGTTTTCTAATACAAATCAAATATTGCATCTTTGATTTGAGGGGAAGATGTGAAAACCAATAAAGCTTTAGTCAATGCGGTGTGTTTTGATAAATAAATAAATAATGCGCTACAGTTTTACATGATACGATGCATTTAAGTCCATTAGTTGAAATTGACAGAGAAGAGGGGCTAGGGTTCGTGTCTTCAATCTTCTAAAAGCTTCCTCAATTTGTAAGAGGTTAGGCGATTACAGCAATGGCTAATACGACATCAGCATGAACACAATCCGACAGCTCAGATGAATCGTTCACAGTTGGAGAAAACTGTTTATTTTCCCCCCTCATTTCTCTTGTATATAAACTCATTTGTAATTTCTTTTGTATTCAGAATTTCATATATATATATATATATATGTTTGTGAATATGATTTATTTTCAAGTTGCTCAAACTCGTCCAATAAGATAATAAACAATGTTTTACTTTGTCTTATTGTATTTCTGGCACCGTAGTTGAAAGTGTCAAATTTAGACATTAATTTATACACGAAGATAAAAGGAATTTATGATATAAGATATAGATAATTGAAAAACTATAACATATATGTTATACGATAAAATTTCTTTTGGTCCAAATACATAGAAACAATATTTAAATAATAATTAATCAATAATAAACCCTTTAGTCGACAAAACAAATAACGGTCGTAAAATTTTTATCCAACGTTTGGGAATTTTATTTTCATTTATATTAAGATATATAATTTTTTATTAAGGTTTAACTATCTTGATAACAAATATATATTTAATATTTATCAAATAAATTTTAATTGGAGAATGGAGACAATATAAATGGTCAAATTCGTAACTCAAATCATTTAAATAAAAATAAAGTAAATCCGAAAAAATAAAAGCCCACCAAAAGAAGAAAAACACAGAAACAAAAAGCAAAGAATTAAAATAGCCCAAGTGCAAAAAATATAGTCGGCCCAGCAGGAAGAGTGAGACCCAAGGCATGACGAAGAAGAAGAAAAAAAAAAAAAAAAGAGAGCATGCGCCAGCATCATGTTTCCAAAAACAATAGGTTTATTATCATCCAAGGTTTTTCTAAATGATCGATTTTTATCAAAAATTTTTGAAAAGTCAAATATTTATTCGTAAACCAAAATTAATAGTTAAAGGTAACGATCAATCGTTAAATTTAACAGGTTGAAGAAATATTTTTGTCTTTTTGAATAAAAAAATAAAAGATAATAAAATTAATTTTATAAAAATATAAAATAGTATTAATACAATATTAAAATAATAATAAAAATTTTAATAAATTAATAAAAATTATAAAAAATAAAATAAATTTTAAAAAAGGAGCCACTATTGTTGATGACGGTGACTACAATAAACCTAACCAAGTGATCAAAAATAGTCATTGGTTAAATTGATAGTTGAGATGATTTGATCTGACTATCAAAGATCTAGTCGAGACAGTCAAATCTGGTCACCTTTGTCACTAGAGATGACTAAAAATGATTAACTATTTTTAAATCAATCGATTTTAACCTTCCTCGATAGTGAAGGCGACTTCTGATAGATCTTTGACGATCAGATCTTGCCTCCTCAATCATCGAAACCACTAAATTCGATCACCAATCTAACCAGGTGGTCATTTCTAACTACTAAATATGTTTATGGTTAAATTTATTTTATTTTTATTTTTTAAAATTTGTTGTAATTTTGTAATTATTATATTAATATTATTTTATATTAAAATTTATTTTACTATTAATATTATGTATATTTTTAGTGGAGAGCATTTTAATAATTTCATCTAAAATGTTAATAAAACTGGATTGAAATTTGTTAATAGATGGGTATTTGATTTTTTACAAGTTTTTGGGTGAGAAAGTGTCATTTTGGGAACCTCAAGTGGAAATAACTCGTTTGGCCTTTATATTATAATCATAATATATTGCATGAACTGTGGATTTTTTTTTTTTTTTTTATATTTTCGGTTCACGAAAAATTTTATGACTCTGACTACTATCGAATGAGTGAAAAGGGAATGCATTATAGGGTAGGTGCTTATTGTCAAAGCATTGGTGATCCAATGTACTCTTCTTATTTACACGAGTCCACCATGGGTGGCAGAGCGACCGAAAGTAGAGTCACTCGTGTAAGCACGCCATGACATTGGATTAAACTGAAACACCTAGACAATTTGTTGTTTTAATTAAAAATTAGGCCTTAGGTAATGGTAGTCTCTTTTTAAATTTTTATTTTTATTTTAATTTTATATTAATATTATTTTAAATTTTAATTATTTTTATAAAACTAATTTTATTATTTATTAATTTTTAATTTTTTTTATTCAAAAAGACAAAAATACTCTTTTGACCAGTTTAATGTAATCGTTGACTTTGATCAATGAGTCAGTATTTGAATTTTTAAAAGTAAATGGATAAGAGTTTGTCATTTAGGAAAACCTTGGTTGGGAATAAGTGATTTAGCCTTTATATAATTATGTTCTAATAACTTAGCCAAATAAATGCTTTTATGGTTAGTAGTTGGGTCAATATGCTAAATGAAATGCTTATAAAATGTTTAATATATACATAATGAAACATCTTTATCTCTTTTCTAATTAATAATATCTTGTTAGGTCATGCCAGTCCAAGATCAAATTTCATTTCTCATTTTAAATGTGAGATTTTGTCTATGGAAATTGTCTTATTCCATTAACACGTTACACATTAAAAAAAATGGATCTAATTCAAGCATTTAACCTCACATTACCCTTTTACCTAGGTTCTGATAAAATATTGTTAAAATTATTATCAAATTTTTACACAATAAATCAAGGTTCACTTTTATGTTTATTGTTGTAGAGTTTACTCTTGTATGTTAGAGAACAAAAGAAAAAGATTAGGAATCGACGTATAAACTGATGCTACTTAAACATTATATAAAAAATATAAAAATTAGCAACAGGAAATAGTATTAAACTTGTTTCAAAACGAAACATTAGATGGTACTTACCATCCGATTAGCAGGAGAATGTAGGTCTAGTGCTAAATAGTATCAGATCGTATTCGATACTAATCTGTCATATTACTATCGGATATTAATTTGATGGTCATTATCTTTTTGTTTTTATTTCGAAGTTAGTCTATTATTAATTAGCACTAGAGAATGTTCAATACTAATTTTTCAATGTTAAAAATAGGTTTTTTTTTTAGTGATACTTAGAAGAATTCATGAAAAAAAACTATGAAAATAAGCCACAACAATAAACAGTAGCAAAAAAAGAATTGCATGTTTGAAAGGGATCATTTTGATATATTGTGCTAGTGTTTCCAAGAAATTCAAGAATGCCAAAAGTTTTAAAGAAAACTATTTGACTACAATTATTTTGGGATTGTTACAGGAAAATGGAAACTGGGAAGGAGCAATCCTAACCATCCAAGTTAAGCTTACAACAAGTGTCATCAATCTAACGATGCACATGAAGTGTGTTCATCAAGATACCTTGGCAAAGTGAATCATCAAAATAGCTGTACGCACAAGCAAGCAAGCAAGCATACATTATATTAGATCTAAAAGACTACACATAGGAGAAGGAATCGGACTGAGGGAGTATTTTCCTTGGCATGCATTAAATTTTGAGAAATGATTAGGGGATACAGATTAATGGTAACAGCAGCAATGAACTGTTTACCGAATTCGTAAAAGGAATCGAATAACCATTGTTCCTTGCAGCTGACTGTGTTGTTGGGGGTTTGGTGGGCCAAAGAGAAGCAATGATTTTCAGAGTGGGAATTGGTAGTATTGTTGTAGCAAATCAAAGACTAATTGAAACCCAAATTTTGGAGTAACGACTAAGAATAAAATAAGTGGCCCTCCCTGTCCATTGCTTTCAGATTATTTACACGGCTGAATCACTCGTTCCCACCCAAGGAATGACGAAAATACAGATTTTATCCCCTAATTTTGAAAAATCTAATATCAATCCTTAATTATTATTTTTATTCATTTTTGCTAACATTTTTATTAAAATAACTAAACTACTCTCTTTATACAAATAAATAAATATAATAAAAATATAATTTAATATTTAAATAAAAAAAAGTCACTATCACGAATAACGTTGTTAGTGATAGTAATTATCAATAATCAAACTAAAATATTAGAAATGACTTCCTAGTTTCTCGTTTGATAGAATAAATCAGATCGGTCTCCTCTATTTTTTGATAGAAATAATTAAATTTAATCAATTTCATCATCAACTATCGTTGGAATTGGCGATGAGGCTAAAGCCGGCCATTTTTTGCCTTTCTTGACTACGATTGATGGGCCGCCTCCACAAAAAAAAGATACGGTTAGATATGACCGCTTCCATAAAATGAAGTGGCCAGATTTGGCCTTCCCGTAAATAAGGAAGCCGCAACAGGCCTCTTGGTTAGATCATCGCTGGTCATTACTACCGATAACATTATTGGTAATGATAGTTATCTTTTTTAATTTTATTTTGTATTTTTTTTAAAAAATATTTTTAGAAATTATTTTAATTATAATATTGTTATTATTATAAAATTTATTATATTAATTTAATATTTTTTATTAAAAAGATAAAAATATTTTTTTGGACTATTAATAATTTGATTGAACGGATAAATAGTTAAGTTTTTAAAAGTTAGAGCATATAACCTTGTCTGCTGAGCAAACCTTCGCGGGAATATGTTCTTTGGCCTACTTACACCCATAGTATTTCTTGTCTTAAAACGACTGCTTCCACCCACAGTTTTCCATTGCACAACTTGTTTCTATAAATCCCCTGTCACACCCACTCAACTTTCCAGACTTTTAGAAACGCTACTAATTCAAGTGCCACCATGCAAGCCTCTCAACGCTCTCTTGCATGCGCCCCAATTGTCACCCACCACCACTCTCACTCCTACCGTCTCAAACCCACCGTCGCATTCCGTCGGAAACTATCACTACCCATCTCCGCCGTGGCAGCACACGCACTAACCAACCCTCAGAAAACACACTCTCTCCCACCTGAAAAAATCGCAGTTTTCAAGTCACTTGAAGACTGGTCAACCCAACACGTGCTGCCGTTACTCAAACCCGTGGAGCAATGCTGGCAGCCGCAGAATTTCTTACCCGACCCGACCCTGCCGCTGGATGAGTTCAACGAACAAGTTCGTGCATTGCGTGAGCGAGCGGCCGGGCTTCCCGATGAGTACTTCGTGGTGCTTGTGGGCGATATGATCACCGAGGACGCTTTACCCACGTACCAGACGATGATTAACACGCTTGATGGGGTTAAGGACGAGACCGGGGCCAGCTCCAGCCCGTGGGCCTTGTGGACTCGAGCTTGGACTGCTGAGGAGAACCGGCATGGAGATTTGCTCCGGACGTATTTGTATTTGTCGGGTCGGGTTGATATGCTCATGATCGAGCGGACTGTCCAGTATCTCATCGGATCCGGCATGGTGAGTTTTTTATTAATTAGTCATTAGTTGAACGTAAAAATTTTAATTAAATTATATTTTAACAGGACCCGGGAACGGAGAATAATCCGTATTTGGGCTTTGTGTACACGTCATTTCAAGAACGAGCCACTTTCGTATCACACGGTAATACGGCGCGTTTAGCCAAGAAGAGTGGTGATCCAGTGCTAGCGCAAATATGTGGCACGATTGCATCCGACGAGAAACGCCACGAGATTGCCTACGCAAGGATCGTAGAGAAGCTGCTGGAAGTAGACCCCAGCGGCGCGATGATGGCGATCTCAGATCTGATGAAGAAAAAGATCACAATGCCAGCTCACCTAATGTACGACGGAAGGGACCCACGGTTGTTCGAGCACTTCTCGGCTGTAGCTCAGCGGCTGGGCGTGTACACGACTCATGACTACGCAGACATATTGGAGTTCTTGATCGGACGGTGGAGGTTGGAGAAGCTGGAGGGACTGACGGCTGAGGGGAGACGTGCACAGGAGTTTGTGTGCGGGTTAGCTCCTAGGATTAGGAGGCTACAAGAGGTGGCGGATGAACGAGCCAAGAAAATGAAAGCATCGTCATGTAGCGTGAAATTTAGCTGGATATTTGATAGGGATGTGAGGGTTTAAGCTATACACGCTGTACTTTTTTCTTTTTAATCCTTTTTTTGCATGAATTAATGTCAAATATTTCAATAAAATTATCCCCATCAAAACCAGATTAGGGAACTGATTGAGTTGAAAAGATGTAGCATGCCGTGCTCTTTTGTTGGTTTGAGTGTCTCCGCGCATCAAAAGAAATTAGTTTTAGATCGGTTTGGTCATGTAAACCTGAAAGAGAAACTTCTTACTGGGGTTGAAGAAATGTCGATCAGGCCCGTCTAATTGGAGAAGCCTGGGTTTTGTTGGAGCGGGGCAAGCTTGGGCAGGGATCAGATCTTCTCCGAACACCAATTTTCTGACAGAATAATAAATATAGGCCAAAGGACAATTTCCCACCCATAGTTTGAGCCGGGGACAAAGTCCCACCCGCAAGTTTTCAAAAGCCCGGTCTCCCACCCATGGAAACAATTTAATATTAAATAAAATAGGAAACAGTAATATTTCAGGGGTAATTTTATCATTTTATAATTAAAATTTTATAAAAAAATAAAATAAATTTTATAAAAATTTAAAAAAATATTAA
>JAJEJH010000712.1:14320-115831 GCA_026122585.1 Anacardium occidentale | reverse complement strand
AATATATTTATTTCATTTTATCTAAATATTATAATATAAATATATTTGGAGTATAAATGTCATTTTTTCAAATTTAATAGGAATAAATAGGTAATTTTATTTCTTATTTTAAAAATTATCAAATTCAATCTTATATTAAAAATATTTTATAACTTCAATAGTTTGTAATATGTATTTGCACCTCCAAACTTTTTTCAAATTTCAAAAATCACTCTTAAAATTAAAAAAAAAAACATTTTTTTTTTAATTTTGAAAAACCTTTAAAATTTAAAAAATATACATTTTACTCTAAATATATATCACTTTATTCAAATATTATGATAAATAAGTATTTGAAATATAAATGTTATTTTTTAATTTACAAGGGTAAATAAATAATTTTTCTATCATATTTATTTATACATTTTAAAAATATTTTATAACCTTAATAGTTTGTAATAAAATATTTACACCTCAAAACTTATATTTTTGGGGTGTAATTATCATTTTTGAAACTATTGAAAGACGTATTGAAATTTTAAAAATTTCAAAGCACCCTCAATTTTTTCAAGTTTAAAAAAGCACTAATTTTTTTTGAAAATTAAAAAAACTTTAAAATTTTTAAAAAATTATAATTTAACTCATATATATAATTATTTATCATTAAAGTTTATATATGTTTATAATAATAAATTTTTTATTATTTATAATTTTTATCAATACAAATTAAAGTTAAAAACATTTAATAAAATTTTAAGAATAAAATATTATTTAATTTGAAGGTATTTTTATCTTTTCAAACACATGGTTCGATGGATAGCCACAGGAAGTAAAGAAACATATTGTGGGATTTTGGTTTATCTTTCATATCTCCACCAAGGTGTATAATTTGTGGCGGTGTTGTATGATATGAAATTAGTTGCTGAGAACATTAAGAGTGAATTACATTTTTCCACCGAGGTTAGGTTGAAAACGCTCACAAGCGTTGAAAACTATTATTATTATATTACCCCTAATTATTTCAATTTTTGAAATAATCATATTATTCTCTCAAAAAATAGGATTTACATATGTACACTTTAGAATGAACTCACAATATCTTGTTGGTGATGGGAAAAAATTGTCTCTTTGGTCTATCATTCTTCTTCTTTAGGATCATATCCATACTAAAGCTTTTTTCGACTTTGCCTCAAGCTATACACTTGCTATGAACAAAGCATGACTCCATTTAGAAAATTGTGATAGATCATATAGCATCTCGAGATTAGAACGGTTTTTTAAGTCTTTGATCGAGGTTATAAAAGACTTTTTTATAATCAGAATCAGGTATAGAGAAGTTAGAAGAGTATAATAGCCTTTTTGAAGGTTTTATATATGGCTTGGGATAAGAGCACGATTGTGCATCTCTGGACACTCGCCAGTGTATCTTTGTCGTCATGCTTGCCTGTGCGTTGCTTGGTACACACCCATGTATACCCGTTGATATATAAAGCAGCTTTCTAATTGATATTAATTATCGTTTCGTTCATCATCATCTTTTCAATGACACCTTACATCTCACGTCGATACCTACTCATAATCATATAGCCAATGTCGTCACCAAATGAAATCCTGCAAGACGATTTCATGACAGTATTACGAACTCAAGTTAACAAACTCTTTGCCCAGTTGCGTTTGAGAGGATTTTAAATATATACTGGAAAATATGTGTTTCCCATATGTATTATAATATACTGTTTCCTGATGTGTGAACTTTCGATTTTGTTCCTTGTATAGGTTATTCTATTCTCCTTACACAGGATTTAAACTCCTACATAAGTTAGTCTATAATTTTATATTTGAAATACAAATGTTAGTTTTTCTTTCCTTTAATAACTGTTAAAGCAGTCAACATTGTAAATGAAGTGGCTTGTAAGTTCTCCCACTTTCAGTTTTTATCTTTGATGGAAGGATGTAAAAGCACTTAAAAAAGCCAAGGTCTCCATGTATTCATTTTTCTATTTTCATACACCATCATTCTGAAACCTTTACGTTCAGAAGCAAATTAAACCTATATTCTGCTGCAAATTCATCAAGCATGGCGGAAGTTTAGTGTTTTTATATTTCGTAATTTGAAAATTGTATTCAATGATGTATAGTTAGAAACTTTATTTTTTGTTCCACATTTGGCATCAGAGTAGTATATGACCTCTGCTTGCATTTTTTAACCAAAAATACATAAATACAATCTTTACACCCGTAATATTAATTATCATTCACACAGTACCAATTCAGTGACAAATCACATCGTTTATCTTCAATGATTGACATTGAACTCCATCAATCCTTACATTTTGCATTTATTTTATATATGGGCAGTCCAACCAATTAATTTTAGACCTTTCATTTGCATAAGATTTAGTAATTAAGAAAATGAAGGTAGCTTGGTATGCTTGGCCCTTAATACATAAGTTGGTAAGCTAAGAAAATTTGTAAGTTGAAAAATCAATTCAATGTGGCCTTCTGCTACTGTTTTTTTCCAGCTCACCTTGCATTCACGTAATGGGTGGGAAATGCTTAATGATGCTAAATAATTACTCGATAGTGAGAAGCAGTTTTCTAAAGTTGATTCCCACCCCAACAGATAACTTTCCGCTGGGTGGGAGAGACATGATGATGATTTTAGGATTATGCTGTGTGTTAATTTTTGAGATTGAGAAGAGTCTTTGTGTGATGAATAATAAAACCGCAAGAATATCAGAGACTCAAAAAGGAATTATGAAATACTCCATCAATCCTCTAGCTCTCAATGTAACGTATTTATGATGTTACTTCTTTATTGTTATGTTATGGATATTGTTCTGCATTGGCATTAAACATACTTAATAGAGTGTTTTCATGCCTATCCATTACTTGTTTATGAATTTGCTATGATGAAATTTTATGAAAGCCTGAAATCATAAATTGTTCATAACTATTGATATCTTGTATTTGCTTTAGTGTCATTGGAGTCTTTCATTTAAAAAGGTCTCCATTGATATATTATATGCTCAATTATGGGATTTTTCTTTTTTGGTAAATGAAATGATTTAACAAACAAAAAAAACGAGCCTAAAACAACCTAATCTTGATGGCCAATCCGATTGGATAACTAGAACAAGACAGGAATAACTTATAAATTCAAACAATCCTTTTAAAGGTCTACCTAGATAGAATTCAAAAGAAATTTTGAGAAAATAACAATCTAAATATTACAAGTACTAGAATAAAAATCATTATCCTCTAGCATTCAAGCACCTATATACATCTAAAAATGATTTACAAAGCTTAACCTAAGACAAAGGAATCTAATTATATAAGAGGAATAATAGATCAAATTAAAGTTGATTTCTTTAATTATCTTTTTCAATGGACTTCTTTGATCTCTAGAAATATAGCTCTAGGAAATAGGTGTCTTCTTCAAAAATAAGCTGATAATAAATCCGCAATCTTGCTTCAAATTAAGCTTGAAATTGCCCTCAATCCAACTATAAAAAGAGAGTAAAAATCTGGAAATATTGTTCACAACACAGTGCACATGAACAGTGTTTTCAGGATTAAACCCAAGGTAATAGCCTCCACGGCCTTCCACATCTATCCACACCTTCATGCACAGAATCCGGCAAATGACACAATTGAAAAAGTAGCCCAAAAGCATAACAAAAAACAGCATATAATCCTTGAGCAGCCCTTCAATCCAGCAAAAACAGAATATTAAAAAACTGGAATCGCTGTTCTCGACGCTGTGCACTTGAACAGTGTTCCAGAGTTCCCACCATTAACACACCCTCTCTTGCCTTCAGCCCATCCCAAACTATCATAAGCACGCTCCAGCAAGTGTAATTTTAAATTTTGCAGCCCTTGAGCAGAATAAAATCAACAAAGACACAGGAGCTATCATAACTGGCATGCGCAGCAGAAAAATGCAAGTGAGAACCCCACACAACACAGCGGCCCTTCACTCGAAAGGAGCAAGAATTCATATCCGCTCTCTCTGAGTTAGGCCAGGCTGCAAGATCACTTAAACAGGTGAAAATCTTAGCAAATTGATGCTGCACCCGAAGGTAACCAAACAAGTAACCAAGAGCAACAATCCAGTTTTTTTGAGCCCTATGAACCATGATTAAAAGCAGCCTCCAGCGCACTAAAGCCAATCCACCAGACCTGGACCAAGAGCCAAAGGAGTTCCCAAAGTAGCACCTAGGAGCAAACCATCTTCCCATCTTTAGCGAAAATAAAACCTACGAAATAAAACCCAAGTTAAAGAAGAGCTTAGTCCCAATGGACTAAGCAACTTCCCAAGATAAAAATCCTTTCTCACAAGAAAATTCCTAGGCAACAGGCCAAGGAAGGAGAGAGTAAGTAACAGAATTCCACAAGTTCTATCCGGCCACAGCAAGTTAAGGTCAGTTCTAAAGTAAAACAAATGGGAAGATGACGGCAATAGAGGCAAGGAACCACCACAGGGATCTAGATGATGGATAGAGGACCGGACAACATCATCATGAACAAAGACCATTAGAATATAGAGGAATTTTTAAAAATGCAACAAGGAAGACTTCTATTACGAGCTAACATTCTATGACTAATAGAATCTTTTATCCCCAAAAGCTTTGTGCCTTTAGCTCTAATGATTATAATCACCATCTCAAGAATTCTATCCTGGGAAGTGCTCTTATTAAAAAAAAAAAAAAAAAATCTATTATTCCGTTCCCTCCACAAAGCATAGGTCATGGCACTCAAGCTCATTTTGGCAAGAATATGTTTAAGGCTTTTACCTTTCCACTCCATAGAAATGTTAGCAATGTAACTTCCCTAAGGTTGCCTAGTGTAATCCATATTATTTCTTCTCATTAAATCTTTCCACAAATCAAAACTATAGTCATCGTTAAAGAACAAATGATCAAGGTCTTCAACATGACTTTTGCAAAGAACACAAGTAATATCCTCCATGTGCCAAAATTTATTGAGTTTGTCCTTAGTAGCAAGTCTTTTCCTAATGGCAAGCCAAAGAACAATGGCACGACGAGGAACGAATCTTTTATGCCATATTTAATGAGCCCATTGGATGTCCTTCCAATTTCTCACCATGTTCCAAGCCAAACTGGTAGAGAACTTACCCTTGTTATTAGGCAACCACAGAATTAAATCCTCTCCACCTTTAGGGGAGAAAGTCACACCATCTCTTATCTCCATAAGCTTTCTAGAATTAGAAAGATGCCACTACCATCTGCCATCTACAATAATCTCATCAACCTTGGCACGAATCCTAATACCCGAGTCATAAATGACTCTATTCCTAACTTTTTCAATCAAGGATCCATAGGATGCCAAATATCAACCCAAAGTCTAGTTTGTCTCCCATCACCTATTATATGTTTAATGTGATTCCTAATGCACTCTCTCATCTTCAAGAGCTTCTTCCACCACCACACGCTGTCATTGACAACTTTGATTTCCCAAATACTTGTACCTTTCAGCCTGTACTCTTTAACCCAAGTGACCCAATAAGATTGGCAATTTGAAGAAATAATATTTCACAGAAGTTTAATCATGGCGGCTTTATTCTAGTCCCCATTTCTCATAATCCTAGGCTCACCCTCAACTCTAGAGAGATAAACCTCATCCTGGCAACCTTAGCTCTCCCCCATTCACATTCCCATTCCCATTCCCAAAGAAATTCTTTAACTCGACATCAATGTCTTTAAGAATGTTGCTAGGAAGGATAAAATGTGAAGCCCAATACACTTGCAAATAGGATAGACTAAATCAACACAAACCTTCCAGCATAAGAAAGAAATTTTCTCTTCCAAGAATTGACTCCGGCTAAAATTTTCTCCAAGTGAGGCTTGCAATGTTCCCTAAAAATCTTAGTGGAGAGCATAGACACACCAAGGTATCTGAACGAGAGACATCCCTCCTCAAAATTTAAGATTCTTCTTAATTGCTCCTTTCCACCACTACTAACCCCAAAAACAAAAATGCAATTTTTGTCTTTGTTAACCTTCAAGCCCGACCAATTCTATCAAATCGGAGATTGGGTTACAAAATTACAATGTTTTTAAGTTTTAGCTAGAATAGAAAATTTCTGGAAAGTGGTTGTATTCAAAGATTAGGAAGGAATGTTTTACTATTCATCCCCACTCTTACTTTTAAGAGAGTGTGTTTCACCATTGACCTTTTATTTACGAGTTTATGTTAGTATTATAATTGTTATACAGTATTTTTCAGTGTAAAAATTTTCTATCCACGATGTGTCTCTTCGGAAGTCCAAGCTATCAAGACTAATTACCAGACATTGACCAACTACCAGGCAACATATTAGCTATCTCTTATGCTAGCTCTCATTTGATATCTAGCAACACGAGTAAACTTTTTAGCTGGAGACAATGAGAAGATATCTATCAAATAAATGATCCATCCAAAATCTTCTATAAATATTCTTTTATTCCATATTTATAACAGTAACAGAAAGGTAATTTTAACTTCATAATCAGAATAATTTTGATATAATTAATATATCCTTTTAATACAATTAAAATAGAGATAAATTATTAGACTCTTAGTATGATAAGGAGGAATCCTTAAATTTCCTAATTTGAATGTAATTCTTCCTTAATAATTATATAAATATGAAAAATCATCTAAGAGAATGAGTCTGATAATAATTAAACCAACACAAATATTAGATATTTGGATCATCAGACTAAACTACATTAAAAAGCATGAGTCATATTGTCTTCACTTTCTTTCATTTATTATTCTACATTGTTGTTACACAGTAGTTGACAAATCAAATTATATTCAAATTCTAATCTATGATTAGTTTGGTTGTTGTTTGACTAATTAAACACTAATGTGAAAGGTGATATAAGGTAGATACTCTTTTTATATTTCAATCTTGGGAAAATATCAATTTATGAAAGTGTTAGATTATACAATAATCGTATCATTGAAATGTTAAAATCAATTTTGTTTTGATACTCTGTTATTTGGATTTTATAATGTCTCTATTATTCACTACCAACATGACAAAGAATTTATAAGTAATATACAATATAAATTAATTATCATAATAAAAAAGTTTGGATTTTTTACATATTAAGTGAATCTCGCTCAAATACCATGTTTTCGAGCTCTATTAATGAGATCATGTCAAAATAGATGTCATATTTATTATTGGAACTAAGTGTAAGAAATAAAAGTTCTATGGGTCAAATATAATAACTTAAATTTGGAGGGGTTAGAATGAAATAATAAGGTTTTGACATAGGTTGGATAGGGTTAATTGTTAGATGTAATGTACCATTTTACCAAGATGTTTAATTGTCTAGCTATCCCACCCTAAATTTATATAAGATAATTTTCTCTTAAAACCTCACCATTCATTCACCCAAAATTTGCAAACGAGAAATTTCATTAGCTTGTCAACAACTTTGATCATTGTTTTAATTACCAAAAAAAAACTTTGATCATTGTTTTGATTTTATGGTTGTCTTTTTAGAAATTGTGGAAGCAATATTGAGTTCAAAACAAATATAGATATGATGTATAAAAACTATAGATGAGTAGAAATCGTATTGTATTTAGAAAATGTGGAAGCCATATTGTATTCATAGCAAATGTATGTATGATATGTTAAAACTGTTCAAATTGTATGTATAATGTTCTTTGATCTATGAGAACATTTTGTGATCACAATTAATATGTTAAATTCAAGGTTTTGCTTTTAGTTAGAGATCGTAGTCCCTACAAACAACAACAACAATGACATCGTCACCATAATTTGAAACAGGCCACATGCTAGAAGAGGGATTAAGGGAGAGGAATTCAGTAGTGTGGGTGGTGTGGAAGTGTAACAAATTTGTCTTCATGAGTTTAGATGAAGCCTAGTGAGTATTTTTATAGTTTGAAGTTCTTCTTAAAACACTAAGGCACTGAAACGTGGGCAAAATTGTCATAAATAGTTATTTTTTCAAAAAAGAAAGAGGTGGTGAGAAGCGATGGCCGTCAAGTGGTGAGATAATGGCTGAGGGATTCTCAACTGATCTTCAATTGGTCGGAAAAGCCAACAAAAGTATTATGCCAAGAATCTCTTCCTTAAGTAAACTCAGGTACCAACATGTCACGATGGAACTACCTATATGAATGACAATCAACAATCTAACGGCCAAAAGACTTATTCCCACCCATGGTTTGAGGAGGGAACAGATCCCATCCTCTAAATTTCAAAAACGTTGTTTTCCACCCTTTAATTAAATTTAATATTAAATATAATTGTAAACAGTACATTCAAGGGGTAATTTTGACATTTTAAGATTAAAATTTTATAAAATAATAAAATAAATTTTATATAAATATAAAATTTTAAAAAAATTTTAAAATATATTAAAAAAATTTTAAAATTAAAAAAAAGTAAAGCAACCACCGTCATCGATGTCAGCGGCGGTGGGCACCCTTCGATGGAGGCTGTCAAGTTTTGGAGGAGGCAGTCAGATCTGACCACCTTCGCCAGAAGAAGCAGTCGAAAATAGTTGGAAAGAAGGGGTTATTGGTCCTATCGACCTTTGTTTTTGGCAAAAGTGGTTAGATCTGACCACCTCCACTGAATGGAGAGACAAAATCTGACTTTTCTTGGAACCAGGTGATCGTTTCCGGCCATCTGGCTCCATTAGCGATGGTAGCAGTAGTTGCTTTATTTTTTTTAAATTTTTTAACTATTTTTTGAAATTGTTTATATCTAAAAATTATTTTATCATTTTATTATAAATTTTTTTTAAAAAGAGTATTTTAGTAATTTTATTATAAAAATTATAAAAAATAGTTTCAAGGGTGAGAGATTAAGTTTTTGAAACCTGGAGGGTGGGATTGGTCCGTCTCAAACTATGGGTGGGAATAGTGCTTTGGCCCAATCTAACATACGGATAGACATATTTCACTCTGAAAAAGCAACCTATCAATTTATAGTCAATATTTCAAGTCTCAATGGAAGACAATGACTTCATCTCAGGACAATTGTATCTTATCTGCATATAACATGATGGGAAGTTGTTTTTTGACTTCAAATCTAAAATGTAACCGACAAAATTATATTTCTCTCTGTTATCTTGTAACTATTGAAGATTGAAAAAGAAAGAGAAAAAAAAAATTCAATGTAACACAAATATCTAACATTCAACACTTTGATTCAAATATGTTTCGTGATAAGATAGATGAGGTGACTCTCAGAAAAATCAAACCATTTTTCTTAGATAATTCTCTAAAATCAAAGTCTCAGGGCAAACTCTCTTGCAAATTTTCAAGCAATTCTCTAAATTAAGTTTCAAATAAACTCCCTTGTAATTCAAGTTTATACTCAATCACAACACTTTTAGATATAGGCGGCCGAGTTTAGTCCTGTGTACGTTGTTGCTTGCATACATAATGAGAGGGAGAATGAGTCACAGTTCAGTAGATAATAACAAGAAATCTTTACAAGCTTTTTCCCTGAGTGCAGGAAGCTTGTTAGATAAAATTCATGAAATTCTTCTAGGCTGTTTGTTAAATTTTAAAAAGCGGTTGACTTTCTTTTGAATGGTTGAAACTCAATAACGTTATTTGATTTGATGGAGAAGGTTTGTGCACTCGAAGCAGAAACTTCGCAGCTCTGATAACTTTGGCTAACGAAGTTATTAATGGAATACTTCACAAAACAGAAACGGGTACTCAGAAGTTGAGTTTTCTAGTGTCTTTTTTGTATCTTAAATCTGTTCAAACTTTAACCAAAAACCATAAATGAGGCTCCAAAACCACGAGAAAGCTAATATTTGTTTATGCTTCAAACTTCTGGATTTCAGAAACAGAGGGTAAAAGTGAGAGCCAGGAGAAAACTGGACCGAAGATAAATTACAGAAAAAACACATTTATTATAGATTAGAAACCAAAATGTCTGAAACAACAGGCGTTACATAATACTCTATGCGATAATATAGATATTCTCTTCGAGAGACAGCAGACTCCAAATGCTTATTACTCAACAGAAATCTATTCCCCCATGCGAATGATGCACCTCAGGCCATCTCCTTTGAGCATGTAGTCAAATGCCTTATTGATCTCAGAGAAAGGTACAGAATGAGTGATAAATTTCTCAAGTTGCAGATCCAACTCCTGCAAAGCCAAGATGGTGGATTTAGTAATACTATGACAATCTGTGACAAGAATTGGCATCACATGATATTTGCTTTGCATAGAAACATGAGCTTACCTTGTTCATGTATTGCTCCACAACTCTAGGAAGATCAGTGCGAGGTTTGTAATTGCCAAAGAAGGTACCCTTAAGAGTCCTCTCGTTAAGCAGATTCATTGGATGAGTTTTGAATGCATCATCTTTGTTTGGAACACCAACAAGCACAGCAACACCCCAACCCTGAGATGCATAGAGATTTTGGAGTTAGAAACAATATTCAATTGTTGGATTTTTTTTTTTTTCTTCCAGAGAGTAAAGGTGATTACATCATGGACACATTCAAATGCTGAAATCATGGCCTGGATACTTCCAGTACATTCAACGCTCCGATCAACCCCGCCATCAGTCATGTCAGCAATTACCTGATCATCAAAAGCATGTATCAATTCTCAGTGGAACCAATAACCATTTAATTTCTGGCAAAACAGCCCCATTTAATTTAATAGACATTATAATTCATCTCTACATATTCAGTGCCATAAAACATAGACAAAAGGGATCCAAGCAACGATACAGTTACGTGCATAATAACTTAAAAAAACGGTGACGGAACCAACCTGTTGAACAGGCTTGTCATAATCTTTTGGATTCACAAACTCTGTGCAGCCAAACCTCTTAGCTGCAAAAATTTAAAAAAATATATGAATGGAGCTCCATCAAAAAGTGAATAGATAACTCCTATTAACTAAATTTTAACGAGTACCTATCTTTCCATACGCACGTGCCTTACAGATTAATGTATACATCTTTGGATTTGATAGGAAATCTATTTGTATATTCATTTATGTAAAAGTACTATACCTTCAGCAAATCTGCTGGGGTTCAAATCAACACCAATGATCCTTGAAGCTCCGGATATCCTAGCTCCTTCAACAGCCTAGAAATTTAAAAAGAACAAAAAAGAGTGAGAGAGAGATGCATAATGATGACTCATGGCAGTCCTTTTTCACAACTGTATGACACAAATCAATGAAGTAACTTACGGCTAGACCAACAGCACCCAGTCCAAAAACAGCAACAGTTTGGCCCTTCTTGGGTTTTGCAACATTCAAAGTAGCGCCAAGACCTTCACCAAAGAAGATAAATTGGTTAATATAAATTAGAATTCATAACATTGCTTGTATGGTTAATATTTATTTAAGAAAAAAGACCCTCACAAACCTGTGGATATTCCACAGCTAAGCACACAAACTTTGTCAAGAGGAGCAGCAGGATTGATCTTGGCAACACAGCCAAAATGGACAACAGTGTATTCACTGAATGTGGAAGTTCCAACAAAATGGTATATGGGCTTCCCATTGATGGAAAACCTAGACTGCCCATCATTAATCATAACACCCCTGTCAGTATTGATTCTGAGGAGATCACACATGTTGCTTTCCTCTGAGTGACAGTGACGACACTCTCCGCACTCACCAGTGAACACAGGAAGAACATGGTCCCCTGGTTTTAGATCAGTTACTCCTTCCCCTACGCTCTCCACAATTCTAAATACCAGAAGCATGAAAAAAATGGAAGTTATTACTAAATCGTGTAAATGCAAAATGTAAACATAATTTAACAAAGTTTCTGTTAAAATTAAAAAATGTACGTACCCTCCAGCTTCATGACCTAAAATGCGAGGAAAAACTGGTGTTTGTCCCTGCAACATTAAGCAATCCCTTCAATTTCCAAACAATGTAGGCAGACTTCAACAACCTATTCGAGAATGTGCAAGGTTTCCATGGTAAAAGGATACATCCATGGAATCAAAAGAAACCATAAACTCAAGCAAAGAATCTTAGACATCGAGAATTCACGATGTGGTTTGACTGAATATACATACACGGTTAAAGAAATTTCTTCTTTTGCTAAACAAAAACAATATGCAGATGGCAACATTCCATAGTAAGCGCTTTCGTAATCTTAATTCTGATATTTAAAAATGACATGAATTTGCAGTTACCTTGGCTTCCCAGAAGTAAACATCAGTGTGGCATAGAGAGGTGAAGAGGATCTTCAATCGAACTTCATGTTTCTGTGGTGGTGCCACTTCCACTTCTTCAATAACCAGTGGCTTCCCAGCCTCCCATGCCACAGCAGCTGCAACCGAATACATCCAATGAGACATATAACTTACAAAAAAATCGCGATAAATCAAGAACAACATCAAAAAGCTACCGGGACCTATGCTTAAAACGGCACAAATTTCAATATAATCATGTAGATCAACGAGTTTATAAAGAAGGAAAACAAGAATATCAAGTTTCTTCTTTTTTCACATAAGACAATCAAATTGTTGGTAAAGTCCATCTCTAGATCTATTCCACAAACTGAAAGTTCCAACCTTCATAGAATTCAATTAACAATTTCAAAATAGATAATAAAATAGTAGATGATGATCAAGAGAAATCCCGAGCCACAATGAAATTTGAAGCAAAAAAACTGAAAAAAAAATATTATAAACATAATCCATTTAATCAAACTACTAAACATGGAAACAGAATATTCACATCACGAGAATCTAACTGACCAAATAAAAAATTTAAAAAAAAAAAAAGCAAGTTTAATCAGTAACACTACGAATTATCACTGATCACAGAGGATCATGTAAAACAACTTTAAAGCTACTCATATTAACTTAAAATTAGAGGAAAAAAAACCCATCTTGTAACCCAAAGGAGCAGTTCACGATCAAGAAACATCACCAATAAACACCGATGAAAATACTATAAAGGAGAAAAGAAATATTACCCTTGCAACGAATAACTTGACCAGCAGTTTTAGACATTCTGTTTTAAGTTGAAGTTGAACTAAAAGTTTCTGTTTGAAGTGAAGGAAAAGGTGCCCTTGAAACACTATTTATAGCGTGATTAATGATCTCAAGAGGGAACAAATTTAATCTTTTATTTGTTATCTTACATTTCTGCTCGCTGATACCACTGGCACTGTGTTGTTTCCTAAATACAGGGGGCGCCTTGGATTCTTAAAAACTGACACTGTCTAATTACGGTTTATTTTATTTTTTTAACATTTTTTATATATTTTTATATTTAAATATTATATAAAAAAGTGTCATAAAAAGTCTAATACAAATAATTAAGTTTTAAAAAAATTAAAAAATAAAAAGCCTTTGAATGTTTCCTTTAATGTTTAAAAAAGTAGTAAATCTACTGTACAAGGAACAAGTGGTAATAAATATATCACCAGATTGCATAGAGATATATGATTGGTAGGTATTAAATACATATTTATGCTTCACTTAATTTTATTCCATTTTAGCCATGTCATCTGTATTTGTAATAAAAAACTGGCTAAAAATATAATCTCATGCAAGATTTTTCTATAACCAATCAAATTTTAAAAAGTCTAACACTTATTTCTGAAGTATTTTTTTTAAATAATTAAAATATTTTCAATTAAAATAAACAATAATATTATTATTAAATAATATTAAATTATTAAATTAAAATTAAAATAATTTAATAAAAATTAAAATTTTCTAAAAATTTTAAAAAATTTTATTAATGCTATCAATAATGTTATTAGTCATAGTAATAGGTAAAAACCAAACTAAGTATCCAAAAATGTCACTCAATTTAGTCTCAATCTTAGTGGAGACAATCAAAGGTCGAAAACAATTGTTGGGTCCACTTTCAATCATTGTTAACCATCATTAATGAATCTATTCATGTCCGTCAAAATTATCAAATAAAACAGTCAAATTTAATCATCAATCAAATCAAATAAGCTTTTTGGGCCACTTAATTTAATTACTATCTGTCACCATCATCGAAGATAATATCAGTGATAATGGCTAATTTTTCAAAATTTTCTTATTGTTTAATATTTGCATAAATTTTTTTATTTTATTTTTATTTTATTTATTTAAAAAGATAAAATACTTTTACGACTATTGATATTTGACAATTAACTATTAAATTTAATTATTGGTTTTATTTGATGAGTAGATATTTAATTTTTAAAAAATTGAAAGGTATGATTTTATCCTTTAGAATAACTTTAAGTGAGATTAAGTCTTGTGGCCTTGAAAAATTAAGCAAGCTAAATAAAGGTATTCTAAAAATTTCATGTACCTTTAAATTATTAATAAAAAGGTGAAACATTAAGAGAACTTTTAAATAATTAATAAAAAATTAAAACATTAAGGATAATATAATAATTGCAAACTCTACACTTATTAAATATTATTCTGTTAACTAAAATTAACCATTTAAATTTACAGTTAACTGTTAAATTTAATTAATCAAAAAAGTATTTTATTTTTTAAAATAAAAATAAAAATTAATAAAATTAATTTTATAAAATAAGTAAAATATAAAATAATATATTAAAAATTAACCAAAATAAAAATTATAATAAATTTTAAAAGTAGCCATTTACTAATGATGTTGCTAATAGTGGTGGCTACTTTTTATAAAAATTTTTTTATTTTATAAAAATTTATTAATTTGTAATAATTTTTTAAATATATTATTATTATTATATTAATATTATTTTATATTAAAATTTATTTTAATATTAATATTATTTATTTTTTATTGAAATGTATTTTAGCTATTTTATTATAAATATTAAATAAATTGGAAAGAATTTAGTTAATGGATAGGTGTTTGTGTTTTTTAAAATTTTTAGGGAGAACTTTTTCCTTGAAGAAAACCTTGGGTGGGAATAAGTTGTTTCACCTTTTTTAAAATATTTAAGCATATGAAGAAGTTGAAACAAATTCAAACACACAGGAAATGAATTAAAGGTTTTGAAAATTGCAGGGACATGTTACAAATTTTGAATACCTAGTATTAGAGTCCCATACATTTTTTTATTTTTTTGTGTGAATTTATGTACTTGGCCTCCATATGATATAGCCATAGGTTGAATCTTCACTTGGACTTTTAAAATACCACACAAGCAATCTCTTATCCTTATCCTAATCCTAATCCTAATAATATTGTTTGGTCATCACCAATCATGCATGGAAATAATTATAATTGACCCTCACAAGAATATAATTTTTAATCACTTTAGGTAAAACTGGGCTTTCTTCACCTCACCTTTTCCCTTAGGCAAGGGAACTCTCATCCTTTTTTTAATATTTTCTTATTTACAACTAGCTATTTATCTTTATTTTTATTTAATTTTTGTAATTTTATAATTATATATAATATTTGTTTGAATTTTTTTTTATTAAAATAATGAACAAATACTTATTCCACCCAAGGTTTGCTGAAATGATAAAAGTATGAAAAAAAAAAAAAAACTAAATTTTCATTTGTCTGTTAAATTTATTGATAAATATGTTAAATTTTTTGTAAAATTATTAAAAAAGACAAAAATATCCTCAAACTAAATAATATTTTACCCTTAAAATTTTATTATATATTTTCTTACTCTAATTCTATTAATTACAAGTAAAAATAAAAAAAAAAATTATAAGTATGGGTGTCAATGATAAATAATTATATATTTAGGATAAATTAAAAATGTTTAAAAAATTTAGGATGCCTTTAAATTTGAAAAAAAAAGTTTTGACCCTTTTTTGAGAAATTTTTTTAATTTAAAAATATTTGGAATGCTTATTTTTATTGAAGAATATTATTATTTCAATATGTTTTTTAATAACTTTGAAAATGATAATTGCATTAAAAAATACAAATAATTAGAATAAAAGATATAAATATCTTTTATACATTAAAATTGATCTTTAATTTTTGATAAATAAATAAAAAATTTGTTTTTTAAAATTTAACATATATAAATTATTATTCCGTCAAACCTCAAGCGAGGAATAGTGTTTGACCGAGTAGAATATTATAAAACATTATCTTCACAAATAAATAAATATATTTGCAGTATTTACTCGCCATTTCTGCTTTTCCGTGTCCCTGCCAGCGATTTTTATTAAACCAACGTTGAAACCAGTAGAATCTAAACCATGGACTCTTTATAAATCCGAGAACCAAAATCTGGGAATGGTTTTGTGACTCTAGTCACGGTTTTGTCGCATGTCGTTTTCAGAAACTGTTTATTTGAAAAGTCTTAACAAGCCATTTAAAATCCTGCTGATGCATTCTTTTCTTTGCTTCTTTCATGGAGTGTAAATATCCCTCGAAGCGAACCATAACCCACCGAGAAAATAGGAATCCGAAAGGATATGAACAATAAAAAAAATAATCTTTCAGTTCTGTGATTAATTTGTTCTCATTTTCAAAGCATAAGAGGAAATGGCAAGCACTGCTGGTCAGGTCATTCGCTGCAAAGGTACATTTTGTCGATCTTTTTACGTGAATAAAGTTCAAGAGTTTATGTTTGATTTGAACTCAAGATGGGATTTTGATGTGTCTCGGTCTTCACTCGATATCGTAACTAACTAGTTTTGTTTTCTTTTACGTAGCTGCTGTGGCGTGGGAAGCCGGGAAGCCATTGGTGATTGAAGGAGTGGAGGTGGGCACCTCCACAAGAGTTCGTTTGAAGATCCTCAACACATCCCCTTCGTCACACGGCCGAAGGACTTATTCCACCCATACTTTGAGCCGGAGACAACCCACCTTCCAGTTTTCAAAAACCTAATCTCTCCCTCGCGCACCCCTCCCTCTCATATTTTATCATTTTTATGATAAAATTATTAAAATATCAATTTAAAAAATAAAAATTTATAATAAAATTATAAAATAATTTTTAAATATAAATAATTTAAAAAAATTAAAAATTTTAAAAAATAAAACAGAACCGAGTCAGGTGGGCGTCGACCACCTGGTTCCAGGGGAGGCCTTCGGGCCACCTCTAATTTTAGCCGGGACCATCAGATCTAACAGCTTTCGCCAAAATCAAAGGTTAGAAAAAGTCGGTGAAACTAAAAACAGTCATTTTCGACTATTTTTTCTGGTAGAGGTGATCAGATTTAGCCGTTTCTGCCAAAAATGGAGGCGGCTAGTTTTGGCCGCCTCCATTGAACGGGGAGGCCAGATTTGGCCTTCCCTAGTCCGACCCTTTGGCTCCGTTAATAGCAGTGATGACTGTTTTACTTTTTTTAAATTTAAAAAAAAAATTTTAATATATTTTTTAATTTTTTTATATTTATATAAAATTTATGTTATTATTTTATAAAATTTTAATCTTAAAATGATAAAATTACTTCTGAATTGTAAATGTTTATTATCATATTTAATATTAAATTTGATTAAAAGGTGAGAAACTTGATTTTTGAAATTTGGAGGGCAGAATTTTGTCCTCATCTCAAACTATGGGTGGAAATAAGTCCTTTGCTCTTGTCACACTGATGTTCACTTATTGGAAGCAAAGGTAAAACTATCTTCACAATTTGATAAACTAGAAGGTTTTGTAGTGACTTGGACAAACTCTGAATGCATCAAAATGATTTCCTTTGTTTCTTTTTCAGGGGCAGAACCCTTTGTTTCCAAGAATCTATGGCCACGAGGCTGGAGGGTATTAAACTTGGACATTTTATAAATGAATTTCAATATTTCAATGTACATTTCATTCGTGCATTTGCTGAATTGACTCTGTATGGTGTTTATTGGTGAACAGGATTGTGGAGAGTGTTGGTGAGGGGGTGACTCTGTCTCAAACTATGGTGTTTTTTTTTTAACACTAGTTCTTTATTCATTGTTAAAGGTCTGGATATTCTGCTTCGTTTCCATCATCAGACCTACCAAGTGATTCCCTCATAATTACGGTAAACTATAAACAAATTCAGGTTTCATATATAGGAAAATTAGTAAAATGACTTTTTAAAACCTTCACACAAAAACAATTTATTTTTTTAAGTGTTAAACAAATATCCAATTGAATTTATAGACTTATTGCGTGCGAAACTGTTTGAGTCAAAACCCTGTTGTTGTAATGTTATTCAACATGTGTGGTGGCAAAGTTTTATACAGATTTCGTTATTATTACGCGTTCTGACAAATTTTAATAATTTTTAAAGAAGTTTTAAAATTATTTTCATTATTTTTTAATTTTTATTAAAAAAGATAAAAATACTTTTTTAACTAGTTAAATTTAATGACTGACTATTAAATTTAATAATTGATTTTAATCAATGGTAGGCATTTAAAAAATTTAATAATTGACTCTTTTAACTAGTTAAATTTAATGGTTGACCATAAAAAAAATAAAAATACTCTTTTAGTTATCATACATCATCTTCAATGTTGACGAAAGATAAGATCATAAATTCTATAGTTGATTCTTGTTTAAACTGAGGTATAAGAATCAGATGTGAGCATTTTTTTTTTTTTTTTTTTTGTAGTGGTTGAGATATTTCTAGATATTCATCACAAATGTTGTTGCCACCACATAATGTGTAATATAAAGACGAAGTTCAATAGTCTTTCTAGAGTTACAACATTATATTGGAAAACTACTAAGACTTACACATTCCTAAACTTCGACAAGACACGTAGGGTTTTGGAAAATATTCACCTTGAGATGGCTTAATACTTATAAGAAATTGGTTATGAGAAATGGGCAAGTGCATTTTTTTCCTAGGGTTCGACATAGTATTATGACAACCAGTATTATTGAGTCGTTCAAAGCTTTAGTAAGGTTTGTGCGTGGGTTGCCTATCACCTTCCTTGTAGAGTTCATCTAATATATTTTATAAAGATGGTTCTGCAAGAGAAAAAACCACTAGAATTAGTACAACATGATTTCTTATTTTATTTTGTTAGATATTTTTTTTCACTTATCAATGTTTTTTTCACTTATACAACTACTTATACAAATGCTATTACATCTTAGGCTAAAGGTAAGATCGCTAGTCATGTACAAAAGTATAGCAACTTAAAGGTGCATCTTGTTACTAATGATCGATATTATAGTTGCAATGTCATTATGTATGAAAGCCAAGGGGAGGATATAATACTCTAACATTGTAGTTGTTGTTAACCCAACCATATTAGGTTGACTTGTAAAAGCCCACACCTACTGTTAGATATGTACCTTTAGGTTCATTGAACAGACAAACAAACGGTAGATGATCTCATACACTCTACACATGGATGTTATTGTGTTTTGTAACTCCTATTGTTGCATTTTCCTTATATTGTTCTATAATTTTTATAGACATTACTCAACTATTGTACAATCTTGTAATTTATATTTTTGTGGACATTTCTCTATTGTTGTATGTTTTCAGGTTGATTGAATTATATTTGTTATAGTTTGTCCATGTTGATACGTTTGTGATCATGTTTTAGTTGTTTTATTGCATCATGATCAATATATATGCTAAGTAGGACAAAAATGAAAACATATACACACACACACACAAAAAAAAAAACATATATATATGTGTTGAACACATAAATACAAATGTACACGTCACTCTATATTGACACACCTAATGTATATGGCTAATGTGATTATGTGGTACACCTGATGGCTCAATTGTACGTCTCAAAAAGGCCATTGATAGAATGTTAATGGGAGCTCCAAAAGCAGTGGATGTCAAGGAGTTTGAACTCTAGTCGTTTGATATGCCTAGTACATAAGCATGTTAAAGAGCCATTGTGTTGCCTTCTTGGCCTCATAATGACTTCATTTAACATTTACATGTTCATGGTTAATGTTGATCGACTAAAACTTAATAATCACCATGACAAATCTAACATGAATGGTTAAAGCATAAATTTTCACTTATTATATTCCCATTAACAATGGTATCAACATCATCCTATCTCAGAATGTCTTTCGTCTTCCACCATAGCATAAAATAGAGTATGTAGATGTTCATGAGATCAACTTTCTAGATTATCGATCATCTTGTAGATTCAAAAGGACAAAAAACATTTTAAATATGTTACTCACAATTAATCAACTACTTGACCAACAAGCTACCTATCTTTTTTTGGTCCAGCAGTATTGCTAATTGATTGAAAGAGTCCTTTATCGTTTTGAATGTCAAATCCTATACTTAGGCTCTCTAAGGTTAGACATTTAAATGCATCTATGTTATTTATCAATTACAAGACTTCTTCGGGGATCACTTTTGTGTTGTTAGTTGCTAGTAAGCTATAATGTAGAAAAAACAAATACATTATCTTCACAGTGCCTATGTTGTCTTTTTGCCATCTTTTTCGGACTCATACACTATATAAGTCCCCATGAGTAATATATGACAGACCCCCAAAATATATATCTTTAATTTTAGACCCTTGAAACTTTATGTAAATATTGTCGTATCTCCATACAACTTCTAAATGTAAACCTTGTGATGAGGGCAAACCCATAAGGGCAAAACAAATATCCGCCAAAACCATAACTCCTCCTTAGAGTTTCCCTTCATCACCTGTCTAAGAAACCCAATGTTTACAAGTATGTCACTAAATTGACTATCCTTAAGCTCTAACAAGTGCTCAAAACATGTCTCTCTAAATATATATTATTGTCTTTGGCTCAATTTCGTTCTAATAATCCCAATGACATCCCTTTGTCCATGAGGTGACACTTATGTTTTAAAGCGTCGATTTGCATCAAATTTCAAGTATCCCATTTGTCATTGTTCCTCCTTTTTTCGCGATACGCTACTGTGGTATGTAAAAAAAAATAATTCCAAAAAAATTTACATTCTTAAAAAAAGAAACCCTCATTTTTTACAGTTTTCCTCTAACCCTTAAGTTATGAAAAATTACAGACAACCCCCATCACTAACATGTCTAGTCATATGTGACCTGTGTGGTGGCAACAAAGTTGTGTAGTGCAATGAATGACATGTTGTTATCAACCAATCAGTTTTCACCCATTTTTTGGCATCTAATCATCCACAGATCAATTTAAACTTATTCTACAATTAATCCAGCGAAAAATCTCATCCAAATTGCCACAAAATCAAACAGAAAATTTTGACCAAAAAATACAAATATAAAATACCTTAAATCCATACGAAAAATCTTAAATCTTTGCACTAAAATATTTTAAACGTGATCAAGATTGATTTACTAACCTTTCTTTTTATTTTAAACGTTAAAAACTAGTTTGAAGTTATAAAAAATTTCTTGGAGATTGTCAAAAACTACTGCAATTTTATCTCGCATTTTGAATTCACAAAATGCAAGTTCAAATATACAATGACAATTTTGTAATTCTACAGAAGCTAGTCGTCGCAATGAGTCCAAGTATATTTCGAGTCTGTGAAACCAAGAGGTTTTGAGTGCAAACAATTCCATGCATGGACATAATGCGAAAAGCTAGATACGTATGATCAGTATGCATGATTTTCAAATTATATTTGTTTAACACTAAAAAGATAAATTGTATTGTTTGAAGATTTAAAAAAATTATTTTATTAATTTTTCCTTTAAATAGTAATCCGCTCACTAGTTACGGTCTCTTATTATAACATTGTTTGTTTATTACGAAACAAAGGCCAGTATTCTTTGATTATTCATTTATCTGTACCTAGCAAGAGAGAAGAAACTTAAAAAAAAAATAAAAATGATAAAAGTAGTTGGGGTCTAATGACTCCAATAGGCATTCCTTGATCTCACATGTTATTGGGATTTATTTTCAAGCATCTTGACTTTAGAAATACTCCAGAAACATCCCTCTTGTGTCTTTGTCATTATCTTTTGTATTATTAAATTGTGAGACCCACCATACCTGGAAAATAGATCCTATAAACCAAAACTGGGAATGGTTTTGTATCCTAGCTGGAAATAAAATCTAGGAATGGTGCTGTCACAGCCGCCAATATTGCTTCTTGTTTTCAGGAACAGTTCAGTTGAAAAGTCTAAATTGAGCCAATAAGAATCGTGCTAATATATTACCTTAAATGTATTTATTTGCATTTATGGGGCATAAGTATCCCTCAAAGTAGAACCAATACCCACCAAGAGCAAAGACTGCGAAAGCTTATAAAAGTTGTCCAAATTTTAATCTTTCATTTCTATGTTTTGTCTCAATTTTGAAGTCCAAGAAGAGATGGCGTGCACATCTGGCCAGGTCACACGCTGCAAAGGTGCATTGTTTTTATCTTTTTACGTTCTAAAGTTTATTCATTTCTTTTTTCCTTTTGCACAGTAGCTGAAGAGTTGTAAATCCTTTTATGTAGTTGCTGTGGCGTGGAAAGCTGGGAAGCCACTTGCGATTGAAAAAGTTGAAGTGGCACATCCTCAAGCAAATGAAGTTCGTTTGAAGATTCTTTACACTTGTGTCACACTGATGTTTACTTCTGGGAAGCCAAGGTAATATCTTCACAATTTAATAAACCAGAGCTTTTTGTGGTGACACATACACATTAACTGAGTTCATCAAAATGATTTTTTTTTCCTGTTTCAGGGGCAGATTCCTTTATTTCCTAGAATCCATGGCCATGAGGCTGGAGGGTATGTGAACTTGTACATTTTGTCACCCTTTATCTCAATGTATATTATGCGTATGGTAAAATGATTTTGTAAGTGTCCAATGGTGAATAGGATTGTGGAGAGTGTTGGTGAGGGGGTGACAGATATCAAACCAGGGGATCATGTGCTTCCGGTGTTCACTGGAGAATGCAAAAATTGTGCACACAGAGACCAACATGTGTGATCTTCTCAGGAGCAACACTGACAGGGGTGTTATGCTTAATGATGGAAAGTCAAGATTCTCCATCAATGGCAAACCAATTTACCATTTCGTTGGCACATCAACCTTTAGTGAGTACACTGTAGTCCAGTTGGTTGTCATGCTAAGATCAACCCCGTGGCTCCTAATGACAAAGTCTGTGTTCTGAGCTGCGGAACAGGTATTGAAATGTTTAACCATGGATTTAATGATCCCTGTAAAAGAAAAAAAATCATGGTTAAAGTTATCATTTTTTTGTTGTGAATTGATGATAATTTGATGTTTGTTGTTGATTTTAAGGCCTTGGTGCCACTCTTAACGTTGCAAAACCTCCAAAAGGTTCCACAGTTGCTATATTCGGACTGGGTGCTGTTGGTCTTGTTTTAAGTATCTGTATCTGTCATACGAACTGTGCAAGTATTTTTTTTTTTCTCCTCTACATCTTTCAAATGACCATGTGAATATCATGTTAGTTCCATGTGATTAGGCTGCTGAAGAAGCCAGGATTGCTGGGGCTTCTCGGATAATTGGTGTTGATTTGAACTCAAATAGATTTGCAGAAGGTAATCCATCTATTATCTTATAACTGTGATCATATTTGCCTGTCTATAACTATAATAAAGACATAATCTACTACTGATATGACCTCTGCTGGCTATGGTTCTGAGATTTTACTTCGCTTTTCAGCAAAGAGGTGTGGAGCGACTGAACTTGTGAACCCAAAAGACCACAAGAAGCCAGTTCAAGAGGTTTGTCTCTGGACTCCTTTTCCTCATTTTTTGTACTAGTGTTCACTAATAATACTTCTGATATATCGTTCTTGACAATTAGCTTACACGTTGCTAAATTAATAGGTAATTGTTGAGATGACCAATGGCGGAGTGGACCTAAGTATTGAATGTACTGGAAATGTTGATGTCATGATTTCTGCATTTGCATGTCCATTAAATTCATGTTAAATAAAATTTAATATCAATAATTAGTCTAAATAAGTTCTATTTAGAATGCTAAAGGGCCATAAAATTTAACTCCCAGGGCTGTATTCAAAACTCACCCTATGAATTTACTAAATGAAAGAACAGTCGAGGGCACATTCTTTGAAAACTACAAGCCACGCTCTGACCTTCCCTCTGTGGTTGAAAAATATATGAACAAAGCAGGTGGTTCTAAAAGTAATTTTCGATGTGAGAATTTTTATTTTAACTAAAATATGCATTAATACTCATTGATTTCCTGTAAATTTCTGCAGGAGCTCAAACTAGAAAAGTTCATTACAGATTCAGATCCATTCTCAGAGATCAGCAAGGCATTCAAGTACATGCTTAAAGGCGAAAGCCCTCGATGCATCATCTGCATGGAAGAGTAGAACTTGATTGAAGAAGCAGAGTATTCTGAACTTGCACATAAAAAAAAAATGGTCTTTATTTTGATTTTTACATGGACACATTATGATAAGAAGAATAATGTTACTGTCTTGTCCACCCAGTTGCCTGTAAATTTGAGTTTGCAAGGAAAAAAAAGAAGTTAAAATGAGAGAGCGAGCTTCCATCATTGACATGAAATCCTCAAAAAGAACAATATACATGATGAATTTTGGTTTCACAGCCATGTTAATGGCCTCTCATGGCTGGGCTAATTTTGCTAATATAACCATGTCTAATATCTTAACATCCAGTGTGTCATCTACTTTTACAATTCCATCTGTACCATCCACACCAATTAATTTCCCAGTAGCACCACGCAGTGCACCACCCATGATCTTGATCTTGTCATTTTTCCTCGGCACAACTATTTCAATTTCTGAGGGAAGGGCTGATATTGTATCACCATTACCACTTGACCCAAGCACCACTGTACAAGATCCATCCTGGAACATAAACCCACCAGACTTGAGTTAAACAAACATCATATACCCCACAAAACCCATCAAAGCCATGCATGCTTCTGTGCGTGTTCTGCTATATATTATATCACAACATATCAAAACCGGTTATTCTAATATACGTCAAAATTGATAGAGCTAATCCTTTAAACTAATAAACAGCAGGACAGCCTTTCCTGAACTCATTATTGCATATTCAAATATCAAAACTGAAAGCCTGATGCCTTGAAACTAAACTTTTACCCACCAAAATCTATTTTTGAGTTAAATTCATTAAAAAATTTATAATGTGAAAGAAAACCACGAACTGCCTAAGCATGAATCTTTGGATCAGCGATACATAATGTGTGGACCCAAGCTAAGTTACAAGCAACATTTAAACCAAAAGAGTTATTAGAATACATACTGGAAGCACTTCTCGGATAATTCCCATGCCAGAGTCCTCCCCTGACTTACGTACATTAACCAAGATGTCTGGCATGAACCATGGTCCTTCATTGTCTGATCCTGCAATTTAGTTAAAACGTTTAAAACCCCGAATTCAACTAATAAAAACTCCAAGAGTTATCATAAAAAAGGCGACTCCTCTCAGTGAAAAAAATAACAAGATGTCAAACATTTACTATTTGCATGGAGTGTAATACCTAAAAAGGTGGACTGAAGGCTTAGTTTGGCAAATGATGTATCTAGATCTAGAACCAAATGCTTACAGTTGAATGAGAGGAAAATAAAAAGCTTCTTAGCAAGCTACATGAATTGAGCACAACAACTTAAGGACCTCATCAGTTTCTTTTGAAATGATGCACCTTTATATCCATTTACTTGGTAACCCAATAATAAATGGTTAAGATAAGATCTTTTTGCTGAGCTTGATTAATTCTAAAGGAATGGGTATAAGAAGAATCAAGTGACCATCCATCAAAAAGGAAAGAAAGAAAAAGGATCATTTTTATTCCCATCTGAAATTAATGAGCAATTCTAGCATGCAGACTGTTTTAACTGACACATCAAAGTTTGCAAGTTAATAAAAACCTCACATATATGGTATCTTTAGTTAGAAATCTAATCCTTCATATCCCACTATTTTATACTTGCAAAGAGAGGAAACCAATGACCGTACCTATAATAGGAGACATAGCATCCGGAGCACCAGTTCCTGGCGTCATTGGTTGCCCTCCAGGAGTTCCAGGAAGATAGGAGTTTGGTGTCATAGGCTGCCCACCTGGAGTTGATGGCAGGTATGGAGCATTGACTGCAACAAGAACTTAACTTTAATTACATTTACACTAAGAACAAACATAAGTTACAGAAACAAAATAAAAATTAGCATAATGATTAAAAAAAAAAAAAAAAAAAACTGACCATAGGTAGAACTGCTATCTCTTGGTGTGCCAGCTTCACTATAGTTGCCACCCGGAGTATTAGCCCAGCCTGAACCAGGTGTAGGTGCTTCAGAAGGTGGACTTCCTGGCTGCAAGAAAAAAGAAGTGATTTTAATTTATAAACAAAAAAAAAATATATTTATCTTCTACCTAGGCCAAATTATAAAAGATCTCCAACCTGATATTGTGGACTGGTTCCCCAGGAAGCAGGGTTTCCCTCCTCCCAATTATCCCTGTTTGTTATCATGACAATTCCAAAGGATCATCCATGAGACAAAAAGAAAAGAAAAATTGATGTAGAACAAATAGGATTAGAATTTTTAGAGTTTTATTTTGACCATAACAGTAGTTTTTTTGGGTAAGTACTATAACAGTAGTTTTATTACAATGTTTCAAGGTTTTAAAGGATAGATTTCTCTTATGTGGTTCACTATTATGGAATAAGATCTAGATCTTTCTCCCCCACGGATTGTCTTCTTGTTTTATTTTTCTTATATATCCATGCGATAATATTTCTCTCCCTGTCCCTGTTTTCCTATTTTTTGATTATCTATCAGTGTTATTCTTCCCCCTCCAATTTGGTGTCAAAGATCCGATTCTAATTTGCTTTGAATTTCTGCTCACATCAAAGCCCTAGATTTCCCCAAAATTAGAACCCTAATTTTTCACAAATTACACAAAAAATTCAGAAAACCCCGAACAAGTATTAACAGAGCTGATCAGCAGCCAAAACAGCCAATCTCAGCAATGGTTCATGTCACAGTTTATTGGTAGTATTCATAGCACTGTCATTACTGTTCACAATACTATTTCCAATGTTATCAGTTTCCGAGTTACAGTCATCAAAGAGTGTGTTTGATCCAAGACTTTTGATATTGAAATAACTTTTAGTCTCTTACACACCATCCAAAAAAATGTCAATGCCTCCAAATCAATGTAAACAAGCTCCAAATTGATGTTCAAAGCAGCCTTAGAAGCCTTACAATTTGTTATGATCCAAAGTGCAAGGTATTAGACTCAGATCCCATATCGGAAAGTACAAGGTTAGTGTGAGGTTCATCTAACTTTAAACTCTTCAATCTCAACAACTAGATATTAGGGTCTAATTTTTCCAAGGTTCGTATCATTTGGTATCGTGCAACACAGGTTACAATATGAACTACAAGTTATTGTGGATTCTTCCACAGTCTACAGATCTTAAAAGAGTTTTTGTTACATCAAGATCATTGTCTTTGCCCCATGCTGCTATGTAGAATAATCTCTATCCTATAAATTAGCTATGTATGAAGTGATCTTATTCGATGGAAAAATCCGCTAGGTTTTTTCTTTTTGCTTATTTTAAGCAAAGGAGGGATAATGAAGGAGAAATAGGATTAGTTTTAAGGATTGGTAAGTTTTAGTATTATTTCAATAACAAGTGTCCTCTTATTCAACGTTTCATTGTTTAAAGAGGATTAGACTATGTTATATGAGATCTTTTGTATAAGGATTGGACTATTTTATATGAAATCTTTTCTGTATTGTTGTTTTTTTCCTATTCTATTCGTCTAGATTCTCCCTATTTCTTTATACCTCTTTATCTATTTCCAAATTCTTGATTATCTGTCTTATTCTTCTATCTCCTCAATTCTACCCCTCCATCACTTACACTGCCTGAAAAACTTTTTGCTCAACAGAATTTAGAACTCACAAACCATTTCAAGACAACATAACGGTACAGAATATGTTAACAATCCACATATTTTTAAAGTTACTTTGCACAACCAAATTCTTCTTCAATAAAAGTGACAAATCCTTTGAACTCCAGATGCATTTTCAGGTGGTTTTTTATATTGCAAATTATGTTACAACATGGTGACATGTTGACATGTTGACAACTTGGACTTATCAGACAAAATGGAGAACCATTCAGATACCAGAAACCACACAGTATATCTCTAAAATTTGAGTGAGAATTTTAATTCATTTTAACAATGTAATCAACATGTAAAATCCTACAAGATAAGTACATAAAATTGATAAAAAGGAAGGCAGAAATCGGTAAGATTTTAAGGAAAACCTTGGTGGACTCATTGGTGTATAAGGATTCCATGCACGGTCACGCATTGGTGTCCTCATGCCATCATGAATTGGTGTTGCTGCAAGATAAATTGATGAAATAAATAAACAAAATTTGTGTGCCAGCCAAATTCAACAGAAAAATGATAGATCAAGAAGATTTAGAAGACAATACCTGCAGCATCTCTCATTGGAGTATTGTATGGATGCAGTGGAGTTCGTGAGGGATGCATTGGAGTTTCACTTCCCATACCATAACGAGGAGCATCACTGGCAAAGCACAGTCAGAGATAGAATCAGACTGAGAAAATTACAACAATGTAAAACAGCATGAGACAACTCTAATTACCGGTACGGTGTTGAAACAACCAGATTGTTAGAGATATAACTCCGATCAACTGAAAATGGAAGAGTTGTTTAATTGTCCATACAGAGAAGCAGGTAAAAGATGTGAGATCATGTGTTCCCATGTGAGCAGAAACTTGCCTGTAACAACCTTCATTTGTGACTCCAACTCAACACGAACAGATTGTCCTTTAATTTCTACAACCCGACCCCGGTAGCCCTTGAATGGACCTTGACGAATTTTTACTGTGGTTCCAATAAGAGGATCATGCCCTCCTCTTCCACCTCCATGCCGTCCTCCATCTAAAACATTCAAGCAGAAGGTGAATAACTATTCCCGTAGTACTTCAACCCAAAAGGCATCAATTTAGTAAAAAGAAGGTCCACTGATGATAAAATTGGTTAAACAAGCAAGTTATTAGCATCAAGAACAATACAATCATTTTGCTGGCCTCCTCTAGGAAATCTCCTTGGGGACTGGGGCACACGAGGTGGAGGTCTATGATTATTAAATCTAAAGGCATCAACCTGAAATATTTTGAAACTCAAGTGAGCTTAAATCTGCCTATAAAATGATAACCAAAACAATACTTTTAATGTTACATAGTACGAGCACAAAAGGCTTACATTTCTATCACCATTGCCACGTGAACCACCCACAACAGTACAAGAACTGGCTTTAGCACATATAAAGCCAGCATGCTCAAGATGATGGCGATCATAGATGAACAAAATTCCTCTAAATATGTGTTCTACAGGACCTTGCTTGCCCTAATAAGGTCAAATAGGGAACATGTTAACTAAATGCTCTACAGTAATACCAATACAAATCAAATGAGAGATGAGAATCCTACTTTGCATGGACCCTCAAGGATCCTAACAACGTCTTTCACTGAGACAGTATTCTTATTCTTATCTTGCACATTAGACTTCTTTTCAATCTTGTATTTTATTTCTCTCAATTTAACAAGAGCAACCTCTGGTCTGTCAGGAACTCCCTTCAAAACCTGGAATAAATATAACATGATGAGAAAGTTCAAAAGAGAGTGGCCATTAACTTTTAAGTAAGATCTCTGACCTGAAATGCTTCACTTTCCACACGTATGATAACACCAAAGCTATTGTTACTGCACCAAGATTAAATAAGCTCATTAAACAAACATGAAAAATTTATAAACAATCATTTGATTCATCAACAAGTAAGAACATACTCCAATAGCACAAGATCATGAAGCTCATAGTCCCCAATTTTTGTTACACCAGTAGTAACCTCAGAGCTCTCCACAACATCATCTGCAAACACACGGATCTGAAGAGAACAGATATATTACTATTATTTTTAAATACATCTCCACTCAAACAGTTATCCCTGAAGATGGGAATTTTCTTCTCACATGTTCCTTGGTAGTATCAGACACAATGATCAGAACATGCTGTTCAACCTTTACAACCATGCCAGTCGCACCTTCCTGTGTCCCCGAGACAACTTTCACATGATTCCCAGGTTCAAAATACTTGCATAGTTCTTTCTGATTGAAAGCAAGAGTTTTCTGCACAAAGCCAGCCAAAAAATGATTAATCAATGTCCAGTAAGCAGAAAATTATTTGCCCACACATAGTAAACAACTAATTTTGAAAAATAACCAGAAAATAATATACTGGGTATCGAATAAGTTCTTACAGGAAGTCCTCTCATTTCTGGTCTGATATGCACATTCTCTTCATCAACCTTCTCAACCCATCCTTTCAAATTTTTGAGATCTCCCTTGATGACAATAACTGCATCACCCTTCATAAAATGACCTTTTTTTCTGTTTGCAAATAAAGTTGAAAGACTAGCCATATCGCTTTCTCCATTCTCTCCAGGTGTTCGGAATTTTTCAAGTTCATCAAATGTTGGTTTTATGTTTGCAGCACTAATTGATTTTGTCGACATTGTTTTGTACAAAAATCCATCTTTGAACAACATGCCACCAATATTCTCAAAATAATCACCAGTAATTGGATCTCGTCTACGCTCTACACGTATATGCAATTCCCTGACAAAAAGCAGAAACCAATAGGCTCAATAAGTAAAAAATTGTGCTATAAATACATTTGAAATTTGAGGATTAGAAGGGACACAATTAATAATACCTAGCTTCATCAACATTCATAAAACGTGGAGGAGGGACAAATGCCTTTTTCTTTGGAGCATCCCTACCTTCCTGTGCTCCAAAATAAGCTTGTCATTATAATCAGCATATACCAACAACTATTGACAGAAAATTCCACAAAAACCATATAAAACAAAGACCAACCATACCTACTATATTTATGTAATCAATATGAGAATTTCCTTTAATTTTCCATATTTGGTTTTTAATAAGAAACTATAAACTTTGTCTTAAGGTAGTAGAAGGTGAAAAGATGCCATTGTTAGTCCATGTTCCCACTAAGAATGAATAAAAACCTAGATGGGCAAAATACTCTCTCATAACTAAGGCCACTATGAGACAAAATTCGGACTTTGTTGATTCACTCATATGCAGAAGGACCCAGAACAACTACAATACCAATAAAAGGGAAAATAGCCCAAAATAGGTAACAAACATCATACCAACTTATTTGCAAGAGCCTGCAAATCTATTCTTGGAATTAATTTCACTGTTACTCTCTGTCGGACATTGTCCACATCTACAACCTATAAAGAAAAAATTTGTGAGATTAGAGAAATCTAATTGAGCAAAAATGTTACAGGGAATATAGAATACTGATCATACTTTAGCAAGGTCCCCCTTGTAACTTCCAAGCTTCATTCTGACCCAAGTATCCCTAGAAAGATCAATTGCTTTGCTTTCAACTGAAAGAACATCAGTCATTTCTCTTATAGGAACGAGCATTACTTTCTGGGAATATATATTTCGCAGACCTTTGCATGCCTGATGCAGAAGCCAATCAATGATAGATCAAACTTCAATAACATCACACCTTTAAACCAGAACAAGTCCACTAGCAGCAAAGATATACCTCCTTCACATGGGCTTCTTTATCTGCTTCAACATATATGTAGTTTTTCAGGTGATCAAGTGCAATAGCAGACCTAATTTGTAGCTCAGCTCCTTTATCGATATACTTTTGCATTAGACAGACAGCAGCCTCTCGTTCACGGCCAATCTAACATAAATTAACACAGTTAAATGAACATATACATGATACACTTCCCCAAACCAAGCCTTTGACATGAATAAGAAAATAAGTATAGAAATGAAACATGCATCAACTTAAACCTCAACAGAATTATAATCATACCGCACATTTAACCATCCAAAGCTTTGGATCCCTAACAGATGGCAACAGTGCTTGCTGCTCCACATCTGTTGTTTCCTCATCATATTCCGTGGGGCTTGACCTCGCATATCTTGCCTGAATTCTTCTCTCAAGATCTTCAACATCTTCTGCCTCATCCTCCCGAGGCAGTAGTGGACGACGATGAATCCCTCGACCATCAACTTCATCAGGTAGGTCAGCTCCACCGTCAACTATGAAGTCTGTATTTTTCATGATTAATTAATCAGCAATTTCAGGAAAAAAAAAAAAAATAGAACAAGCTGATTGAAAATTAGAATCAACAGAAAAGCCAATCTTCACTGTATGCATAAGAGAAGCAAAATTATAATTATTAATGTCTACGAGTCAGACAAGAAAAAAGTGCTTTAAGTGACTGAAAGAGACATGTGTCTTTTAATTTCATTTTAAAATATCAATTCTAATGGTGTACTTACATAGCTGTCATCTACAAAATCTAAAAGGAACAGATAGTCAAACAGTTGAAATGTCAGAACCATAAGAGTACTTATCGATGATTCTCGTGAAAACTTTCAGCAAGAAATGAAAGGATGTAAACATCAAGAAAACACACCCAAAGGGGCAGTAAGCATCATGAAAAATCTCAAGGACCAAATAGCTCCTTGATGATAAAAGAATCTGCAGATATAGAATCAAGAGTCCAAGATATGGCTACTACAACATGCAGCTGCAATCAATACTCAACCACATTAACATATATACCCGGAATAATGAAAAATAAACAAGTTGATTGTAGTTGTCAGACGAAGAACCCTAAGAAAAGCATTCAAATTGGAAATCCCCCACTCCACAAGTCAAAGAGGATTATAACATTCAAGTTGTAAGTCAAATGACAGCTTAAGCACTGTCCATACAAACAAATCTTTCTCTACTTCTATACGACATTTAGCGGTGGATTCGAGCCAAACTCAAGTTTAGGCCAGCTTAAGTTCAGCTAGGCTTGAAAGAGTCAAGCTCTGACCCTAGACTCAAGCTTGACAAGTTCAGCTACGATATAGAGCCGAACTCAAGCTAATCTTGGCTCATTATAGTAGCCAAGCCAAAACCGGCCAAAACAATGTTGGTTTAATGCGTATTTCATCAAAGCGATATTGTTTTAACTGATTCGAATCGAGCTCTTATAAGCTTGCAAGTTTGACAAGTCGAACACCCCTAAGCTTGAGCTCAAACTTGACAGTACAAAACTCGAGCTCATTTAAGCCGAGCTCATTTCAACCTTGATTGAGCTGAGCTAGCAATCGAGTTCGAGCCAACTTGGCTCAAATCCACCCCTAATGACATTGCACTACCTGGCATAAGGATTCTATACATTACTATAACTGCAGACTAATTCCAATATTTATTTAAATAAATATTTAACACTTAGTTCTGAACTTCATTTCTGAAGATATGACTCAAGGAACTTCAATTCTGAACTTCAGTTCCAAAGACATGACTCAAGATTAATTTCATATGCCTGCACAAATGCAAATTTTCTACAGCTTCTCAACAAATTGTCAGTCACTGCCATATTCCAATCAATCTATCTATATCACTTATTCATCAAAAAAAAAAAGAATCACTTGAGAATCTCTTAATCCCAAGAAAAAAAAAAGTTTTTAAAACAGTACTCACCATATGTACTGACAGTTATCAAACCATAACCTCCTAAATTATATTTTTTGTACAATCAGGAACATCATTAAGAATTGCAGAACAAAACCACAAACATCAACATCCACTCAACGTACCTTCTTCAGCACAAATTCACAACAAATCGTCATTTGTAATCTTCAAAGCAAGTCCTTTATGCTAATCAATGAAAAGTAATTAAAAACAGCTATATCCTCAGTCGTTTCATTTCTACTTTCTACTCCATCATGAAGTTTCACATAATCAATTCTCATCACTTGAACCTACTACCCAAAATTCAGAAACCAATCAATTTCTGCACAATTTTTCACTATCTCTAGCCTAATTTCAATCACTAAACCTTCTCTCTACTAAATTTCAAATGCCATCGACCAAAAAAAAAAAAAAAAATTAACCAGAAAAACAGCACATAATCCCAAATATCACGCACCAAATTCAATTCAATCAAATTGAGGAACACATACCGTCCTCTCCTTCTTCTTCCTCCTCGTCTTCGTCACTATCAACTTGAGCCTCCAGATCGAAAAACTCCGAGCCGGTCCGTCTCTTGGCCTTATGCTTCCTCCCACCGCCGTAATCTTCATCATCATCGTCATAATCTTCCTCTTCCTCGTCCTCTTCCGCCACTTCATCAATGAATTCAGATCTCCTGCGTTTCTTACTGGAACGATCATCTTCCTCCTCTTCGTCTTCCAAGTCGTCCAAGGCTTGCTCGTCGTCATACTCATCCTCCATATCGTCTTCTTCTTCGTCTTCGTCTCTACGACGAGGCATGGTTGATACTTTTGGCAAGCAGAATTGATAATTGACAATTTGTGTGAAATAAAGAAGAAAAGGAGAAAACCCTAGGGCGATTCTAAGTTTTGAGAGGGTTAATACCTTTGGCTCTATCAGAAAATTCTGTTAATTTAATTTTTAATTTAAAAATAAAATAAAATCTTTAGGTTGAAGAAAGGATTTGGGCTTTATGCCTCCCGTCCTCCCCACTCCTATTTCCATCGGATCGGTCATTTTGACATCAGAAAAATATACTCTGTTAAAATAATAATCAATCAAAATTCAACTAATATTTCTACTTATTTAAATTCATAAATATATATTAATTCCATCGACTCTGAAGATGGTGGCACTTCTGGCCCTATACATGTAAAATACTATATTGTTTTTTGATCTGAACGAAAAAAAAAAAGGAAAGCAGAATGGTAACAAAACTAATTGAAGATTTAAATCAAACACAATGTCATAGATTAACTATAATAACACTTATTAGAATTTAAAAAAACTTTAGTAGATTTGTTATACTATTTCAAAAGATTAAAGAAAAGAAGACACATAAATAAATGAGATACAAGATTTTTAAAGTAATTTAATTTGATAATTGATAATTATACGTCTACAGTGTTGTTATTGGTTGAGGTATAAATTTAGCACTCTAGTTATGTGAACAAACATAAGTTACTGTAATCCTTCTTTTCATTCACACAATGTCATAGATTGCTAACCATAACTCTTACTTTACTCTGGGTGCCACCCTGCTACAGGTATGTTAGTGTGTCTTACAATAGGCTTGCCCTATTGCGAGCATGTGCATAAAGAAGCTATATGGTATCGCATCATTCTTCACAAATCAACATTGCTTCTCCATGGCTAGTAAGGAAAGAAGTCTGTTCTTGCTGATAATGGAATGTCAAACGACGTTTCATTTTTCAAAGTTTCAAGCTCTGGATATTGGAAATTTTGGGTAACCGATGAGTCCAAAAGAGTTGGGCTTCTACTTGTTTTTAAAAGAGGTTCATGTGCTGCCCTTGATGCTAAATTAAATAAATTTTATATATCAAAATTTATTCTTTAATTTTATGTATTAGTCATTTTTGTTAGAAAAAAATTATAGTGGGGTCAATATTAATTATAATTTTGGTTTAATAAAACTAAGTAATTGAATAATCCATAACAGAGTAATTATAAGCTTTAAGACCTAGTAATCTACTATATATTGATTAAGTTTTCTTCTTAAAACTTATATGATACAACTTTTAACTATTGAAAATTATCATTCATGAGAGGTTTTAAGGGTGGAAGACCGACTACTTCAATACAAGTAATTTGGGTAACATGAGTACAACGTTACGGATTTATAATTCTTAATATTTTAAGTATTCCTATAACCCTAAAAAATTTAATTTAGTATTTTATAGTCTATACAGTAATCATGTGGATTGAATAATTTTATGTTTATTCAAGTAAATTAAATCTTTTAATTTTTTAATATGAATTTTCACATTTGAATAAAATGCATGAAAACAGAAGCAAGCTGATCTATATAATATAGAGTTAAAAAAATGTGAACGCCTGAATTTGAGAAAGACCAATAAATGTTGGCTCTTCCTTTAGTGTCAGTATCAGGAGAAAAAGTGAGATGGTGGGGAGGGCTAGCTAAAATGGCAAACCCTCCAAATCTTTGAAGAGTGATGAATAGCTTGTTTTGGTAATTAAAGAGAGGTGGATATGAAAACAACTTAGCATGACATTTGTTATAATTTCAAAGAACATGCCAACCTCCAAAACTAGCTTTCGGTGAATAAGCAAAAAGATTTTGCTGATAAGGTTGGGCAAACTCTGTATTGTTGTTGATTTATATTTACCAAACTTTTATTAGATTACTTGAATAAGTCAAAAGGCCAGTCTTTTCTTTCTTTTCGCTTCGTTCACATGGTTGTGTAAAGGTATCTTTGGTGCCAAATGATAGCATCCAAAATGGTGAACGGGTCAACATGACTAGCTGTTAAATCTCACTGATATCTGGATTTAGCAATTCTTTTATATTTTCGTTAGGAATTCTTGCACAAGGGAATGAATGGAATGTTCCAGGGACTGTGAAATTGGAAAATGAAAAAGATTATGATAATTATAGTCCTTGTGTTGGTTATAGTATAACATATATGCTTTAATGGGTATGTTAATATTTAAAAAATTCAACCATGAACTCCATTAACTAATGAAAAATAAATAATGTTCTAGCAGAAGCATTTAAAATAATTCCCCTTTGCTTTCGTCTTGATAGGTTTAGGTTATGGTCCACCATGTGTTGAGAGCTCAGCTAGGTTTGTGAAAAAGAAATCATGCTTAGTGAAAAAGATTTAGAGCACTTTTATGCAAAGAAGAAATCCTATTATTTTTCAGAACTTCCCATATTGATAAATTTTGTTGATTTTCAGAAGAACTCAAATGGTTTAACTGGATAGAAGAAAAGGCAGTCATTGAAAAAATGCTTGATCCTAAATTAATTGCAGGAAAGACTCACACAGCACGTAGGATACCAAAAGGAGACAAATAGAAGAATGAATTTAATGAAAGTGATGAGAAAAATCGTTAATGCAAAATGAACTTGCCTCCACGAATTGGATTGGAACTCTCAAGTTAACTAAGTTGAATTATTGAAAATGTTTTTGGCCATGAATTTTTGTCTCTATCCGTATATTTGAATGATAAATGCGATGGCTTGTAGCCACTCTGTGTAGCACTTTCAACCAGAAGCACTTTGGCAGAAGCCCTTTCTTCCAAGGCACCTTAATGTCGTTTTTAAAGCTTTAAGTACCAGCTCTTAATTATACTAAACTTATGAAACAAGCACAAAAATAGTGAAACCCTTTTTTTTTTTTTGGCCGTCATGAATCATTTCCGATGCAGCTCAGAGAGTAGTTTGTGTTAGATAAGACTAAGTCATCCTCATCGTTATATTCAAATTGAAGTTTGAAACAATCTTATTAATAATCAGGTCTCCTTCATCATCATTTAGATTTTTAGATAAAGTCTGACCCACAAGATTAGAGATTTTCAGATAAAATTTTATCAAGATTAGATAATTTTTTAGTTTATCTTTCAAGTGATATTTGATCCACAAGCATGTTTATATATGTGAACAATCATTTTTAAATTCATCAAGAATTAAAGGAAAACATAGAAATCATTTGGCTAGTCTTTCTTTCCTTATTTTTCTTCCCAGTTTTTGTTTATTTGTATGCCATTTGCTCATCGCCTTCTATTTTGATCTAAATAGAAGATGCTGTAGGTGCTGTTGACACTGGTGAGCTGACAGAGGAGAGTGAACAACGATTGCAAACAAGGAAAGCTACTAATAAAGCTATTATCTTGGATATCGATAGACCAAAGCGCATATTATAAAAAAACCAGCCAAACATTTTGATTATAAATTTGTTGTGAGTCATGACTGGCTTGATTGTGGAGATTAGATTGAAGTATGGTGAGTCATTTATGGCATGACCTTATGAAATTGATTGAATAATTATGTGTAATTAAATTGTATGAAAGGATTTCAATTGAATATAAGGAGTAGTTGGCAAATGGGAGGGACATCCCTGAATTAAGTTCCTCCATCTCTTCTTTATTCTCTTCTTCTTTGTTTCTCTTTCTTCTTTTTTTTTTCTTTTCTTTTCTTGCTCCAGTTTTGTTTTGTGTTGGATTCCATTGCTATAGGGGCATAACAGACACCATAAAACAATTACAGCTTGATGAGAAGGGATTTCTCTAGAACACTCGGTTTGCAAGAACGTTTTGAGGCAATAATGAGAAGATTAATTACAAGTTAAATACATTCATGAACGTATGATTCAAGATAATCAACTATTCTGAATAATCCTGGAGATATTATACTCCATTTTTTGTGACAGACAACCCTTAATAAGCTGTCTTTGTTTTTTATCTTACAAGTTGGGGAGGACAAGACACTGAAGTTGGCACACATGCAGCGTGCTGAAAAAGATGAAGAATGACCTGCCAACTTCATACAATGGAATTGAAATGGAGTCACATGGGGAAGATTCACATCGCAGTGCTTGTTTAACTGCCGCAGTCATAACTTACAACTCCAAAGGCATGTTAGGAGGGTTTGATTGGTCTAAATTAGAAATTTTGAACAGAGAGACGCCTTTCAGCAGTTGAGCTGATTCCTAAAAATTGTTTCGTTGCATGTGATCGATGAGACTGAAGCAGAAAGGCCAACCACATCTGCAATTTCATTCATATGCAAGTTTGGTGAAGTTGGATAATAACTCTTAGGAACTTTTAAAGATGTTACAAATAATCTTTTGCTGTGGTCGATAATCGGATTGACCAAGGGGCCAGCGAAAGTTCGTAACATGCATGTTTGGTACGATTTCTTCAAATTCCAAAACAAATGACAGATAGAAACGCCTTATATGTGAATGGAGAAGTAGATGATTCGTAGTCAATTATAATTAATAATTGTAGCGACATTCTATGTGGATTATCGTAGCAATAGGTTGCTTAATTCAAATGCATATGCATCATTCATGTGGGTGGGTATAATTTGGAGATACTTAGCTAGAATTAAGTAGCTTTCAAACCTGGATTAATTAGTAATAATTAATCTCTTTGACCTCTAATTAAGGAAGATTTTGGCCTTTTCTCCTACCTAAATTTTTTGAACAAATCTAGCTAGTTGCCTCTCAGCAACAAAAATTCACATGGTATTCCACCTGTTGTCTAATTATTAGCTATTTTACAATATTACTAGCTATCTTGGTTGGACAAATTAATGTGTGAATGAGAATCATATAAAAATGGCCAAACGACTGTTTCCCACCCAAGGTTTTCCTAACCGAAAATTTTCACCCATGAAGTTTCAAAAAATCAAATAAATATTCGTTGATCAAAGTTAACGATTAAATTTAATAGTCAACTGTTAAATCTAACTGGTTAAAAAAGTTTTTTTGTTTTTTAAAATAAAAAATAATAAAATTAATTTTATAAAAATAATTAAAATATAAAATAATAATAAAAGTTTTTAAAATTTAATGAATTTTTTTTAAATTAATAAAAATTTAAAAAAAAAATTAACAACAATATACTAACTTTCTTTATAATATTTTGATAAATTTTCATTTTCAATAGAAGTTTTGTGGAGTGGAAAGTGACTCAAACTTCATTTACCATATTTTAACATTGAAGTTTAGGTTAATTTTTATACAAATTGATTTTTTAATTAAAATATTTATTTAATATTTAGGGTTTCAATTTATGTTGTATCAATAAAACTAATTTCTCATATTGGAGCATGATAATATTTAATATTTATTTATTTGCTTAGATATTAGTATTGCAATTGTTGAAATTAGCTATTTTATAAAATCTATTATCTTTACTCTTCAACCAGAATTTATTTTATGAATATGAATTTAAACTAATCAAATGGGATGAAAAAGAGTACATTATAGCTTAAACCATGTAAGTCTGTTTTATAAAAAAGTTTAAATTTATTTATTATTATAAACATCATTATTGTTTTTACTCTCTAACTGAAATTTATTTTATGAATATAAAATTTTGTTTATTATTAAAACATTTAAACCTAGTTAAAAGTTTATATATTTTAATTAGAGGTAGATAAAAGTTTTTGGAACCCTTGCTGGCAACCTAAATCCTTAATTAAAGAACAAAACAAGGTGATTTTGCCCTCTACTTGGTTAATTTCAACTGTTTACTTCAGAAAATTTATGACTACAATCCGTCACAGTAATTAGTTATATACGTTTTTCATCTTATACCCCACCAGATTCCTGGACAACTTTTTGATGTCTAAGAGCATTTGGTTTTAAAATAAAAGTGTTCTTTGACCACAAAAACAATAAAAAATGTTTTCGAAATTAATAGTGAAAGACAATAATTAAGGGATAACATTATCATTCCAGCACATATGCTTGTGCAAAGATTTAGGCAGCCCAAACACAAGAAAATAATAATAACAATTAAAATTAATAATGTAATTTTATGTTCACTGCATGAGATAATGAGTGGATTTTGTAATGACCCAAGGGGTAGAATTGTCATTTTAGAGAGTTCAGGGGGGGTAGAAGAGTCATTTTAGAAGTCCTTTGGGGCTTAGTTCAGTTTCTGTGCAAGGGTGGGTGGAAATGGTTATTTTCCACCGCACACACGACCGTGTGTCTGCCCTTTTAGCCGTGTATATGTTTTATTCTTCAGTTGCGCAGTTCCCAGCTTATTTTCCAGTTTCCAGCTTATTTCTCTTCTTCTTCCTCAGCTCTAGTGAACCCTAGAATTCCAGAGAGAGATCCCCCAACAGCTCAGCTTCAAATTAGAGATCCAGAGACTTTCAGAGAGAGAGATAGAGCTCCATGGCGCGAGGTAAGCGTTTTCCTTACCTCTTTCGCTGAGTTCAGAGCCTGTTTGGCTGTTTCCAGCTTATGTGAACTTGATGTGTGCTTGTATGAGAGATTTCCAGCATGCTTGAGCTTGATATGATGCATGATTGGATGATTGAGTGGTTTTCCATGTTTAGTTCTGTATATGTTTATATACATGAGATATATGCTTTATGTATGTTATATGGCGTGTATGAGTTGATGACATGATGGTTATTTGCGTGCTAGTAGCAGTATGAAGTGTTTTTGTTTGATGGTATGGAGTGTGGATGAGTTGGTGTGGGAATTTCTGGATTTCCAGACGTTATCTGCAGAAATTGGGTCGAGCACACAACTGTGCGTCTTGGATGCACGCCCGTGTGGCCTCAATTCTGCATGGGACATGGCCGTGTAGGCTGGTCGTGTGCGTATGAGAAACCCAGACACACGCCCGTGTGCCCGATTACACACGCCCGTGTGTTTTCCCCCAATTCCACACGCCCGTGTATGTTGAACACGGGAAGGAGAAGAATGCTGTCACACGCCCGTGCAGTATGATACACGCCCGTGGGCCTTAGTTTGCACGCCCGTGTGCCTAACCAGATTTGCATGAAAATATTCCAGAACCTTGCACGTCCAGCAGCACGATGGCCACACGGTCCCGTGTGCCTTGACACACGCCCGTGTGTCCCAGAACACACGCCCGTGCATTTAAGAAAAGCTAGAGAATGAATTGAAAAGAGTAATTAAGCCACTCTAAGCCATTTTTAAGCACACAAAACTCAGTAATAAGCTAATTAATCAGCATTTCATGTATGATTATAAGCATTAGCACGACATGCTATATCAGATATTTTCAGACTGGATTTAAGGATCTAACAGTATGATTTTCAGATATACATATATGATTTTTCATATATCAGATAGGGGTGGATACGAGGGGGCACCTGTGAGTTCGCACACCCGTTAGAGAGGGAAACCAGCGTCCGCTAGAGAGGATATGGTCACTAACCAAGCTTGTTAGAGAGAGTGCTGGTTGTGCATTAGTAGATTCATTAGGACTTTGAACTCACACAGACAGGATGTCGAATCCCTGTATTCATCAGTCTGGCCAACATAGCAGATATTTTCAGAGATTTTTAGTACTTTCTGATATAGTTTTTAGCATATACTATACGTATATATTCAGGATCTTCGGATCACAGTTTTATTATCAGAAAGAGGTTTTCAAAAAAGACAGTTTTTCAGAAAAACAAGCCTGAGGGCAAGTTTTACAGCTTTTCAGTACACATGACATCAGTATATACATTTCATTGTCATGTACAACATCTCACGAGAAACAGATGAGAATCAGAACAGTAACAGAACAGGAAATAATAGAATTCAGTAAGAAAAAACTGTTTAGCAGAACCTTTTACGTGACGAGTCACATAGTCAGTTGTTTGACCTGTGAGTGTTGTGTTTGGAAACGCTTGCTGAGTGACTTTGTCACTCACTCCCTTCCCTGTTTTCTTTTGCAGGTCAGTGATTCGAGGGCTGAGCTGGAGCGAGACAGCTACGTGATTTTGGGGATATGGCTCGGCAGCAGCAGACAACATGTTGGCTCGCATGCTTTTACTTTCTCATGTATATATGTGTGTATGATATGCTAGTACACTGCATGACAGATTATTTTTATACATGAGTAGCCTGGGGTTCTCACGCTCCTATTTCAGTTATGTTTATAGTAAAGTATATTAACAGTTTCTTTTATAAAAAAATTTTTTTATATACAGCAGCAGCAGATCTTTTTACTGTAGAGGTCCTCGTCTTAGGTATATTTTATTATTATATACAGTATTTTCCGCAGTGCACAGTAACCTGGGGCGGGGGTCGCTACAGATTTAATGATATGTAATGACTATTAAAAATAAAATATTTTTAATATGGTTTGGTCTATTGTTCAGTTGTCTATTTCTACGGTTGTATTATTTATCTCTCTATCAATTTTGAGAGAATACCTAGAGAAATATTAAAGGAGCCCCCTTACCTTTATATAATCCTTCAAATTTATAAGATAAAATGATAGAGTTACATACAAATACATTACATTGCTTTCCTAATATAACAATGAATCTAGATATTTATTCATGTTTTAAGTTCCAAAAGCAAGAGAAACCCCATCCCTCTCTTTCCTTTTACTTCCCCATGGAAATGAGATAATTATATGCATTACATCATCCTTATTTGACAAGAAGTGATAGTTTTTCTGTGCAGACATTGGAGGAAATAGGAAATAGAGTCTCGTAGATGTGAAAGGGTTAAACTATCAAATTGTGTCCTTCTCATTAATTCTAGGTGATGAGACTTTGATCTACATTCTAAGTTGTTGTACAAGTAAATGATATGTTTGGTTGCTAATCTAGTGGATGGGTGTTAGCTAGCAACTAGTCACATCTCAGGTGTCATTTTTATGATTTTGGTAACGAAGGAGCTTTACCATAAAATAATTCTCTTAGTTTTTGGAGTGCAAATACGACTTCAAAAAATCTTTGTTTTTTTGCACGGAAGGATAGCATTTGGAAACTTAGGGTAGGTTTGTAGTACATTATGATGATAATGTTTGTAGCTTTTATTTAATATGTTGCATGTTTCATGTCATGCACTCGTTATGACATTTCAAATGACAATGATGTTATGTTTGAGTACATCTTGTCTTCTTTGTTGGATCGACGACATGTGTCATTTAGTTAACATGACGAATTGAAATTATCTCTTACTTAATCTTGATTTGCCTATAAAAATTTAAAGATAATTGTATCCAGGCTTCTTTACCCTAGAATTCTTTAAAGCTCTTGACATCTTTTAATCTTTGTGAAACCCTAACATGCTTCGTCAAACTAACCTTTATTTAACATAGTATTAGATCATATTCTGCACGAGTTATTCTAAAAGTGAGTTTTTCTCAACTATAATTGTTTGTGTTTCTATTATTGTATTGGTTATAGTTTTTAGCATTTGATAAGTTTAACATAACATGAACACATTATTAAGAAATTTGAGTTATACTTCTACCTAAGTTTGATGCCAAAAGAATTTGTAGCTTGATGTTATATCTATATGTAAATCTCACACTCTTTTTACAGAGATGAGGACACCAATTAAATGCCTCCTTCAACTAATTAGAGTAGCAGACTCGAGGAGACCACAACTTAAGTCTTTCATCAAATAGCCCAACGCTTTGAAGTACACTCTTGTTAGCCCATCTATGTCAGGACAACAACTGGCAATAGGGGTGTTCATAGTCTGGTTTGGTGCAGTTTAAAAATTTTTTCAAACCAAATTGATAAAAACAATTTGGAAAATTTTCAAACCAATCTAAATTGAAAAAATAGTTCGAATTACAATTTGATCTTATTAAAAATCATTGAATTCCGATTATTTCATACTTAATAAATAACAATTGAACTATAGTTATAACATATAAATTGAATATGTTATACACATACAATAAATATTTAAAAAATGACAAAATAAATATAAAAAAACAACTAGTACACTTAATTCCTTATTAAAAAATTATATTAAGAAATGTAGTTTTATATATATATATATATATATATATATATATATATATAAAACACATTTAATAAATAACAATTGAACTATAGTTATAACATATAAAATTGAATATATTACTTTATACAATAAATATTTAAAATGACAAAATAAATATAAAAACAATTAATTTTACATAGCAATTCACTTATTAAAAATTATATTAATTGTGGTTATATATATACACATACATACATAAATACATACATATATATACATACATGCATACATATATATACATACATATATATACATACATGCATACATACATACATACATACATACATACATACATATACATATATATATATACATGCATACATATATATACATATATATATATATATATACATACATACATACATACATACATATATATATATATATGTATGTATGTATATATATGTCCGATGCTGATGAAATTTTTGATGTTATTCATAAACTAATCCGGTGTAGATTAGCATCAGAATATATCCGATGCTAATTTTTCGATGTTAAAAGAAGTTTTTTTTGTAGTGTAATACTAGAGAATTATTAAGAGAATTCCTCTTTCCTTTCTTAATCTTTAATACCTACAAGAGAAAGGTTGGGTTACGTGCAAATATATGACATTGTTTTCCTGATGCAACAATGAATCTAAAGATAATTGATAGTCTAATTCCATGAAAATAAGATAATTGCATGAATTACATAATCCTGATTTTGTACGAATTAATAGTTTTTCTATGTAGACATAAGAAGGAATAAGAAAGATAGTATCATAGTTGTAGGGGAGTTAAACTATCAAATTATGTCCTCCTAGTTGCTTTTGGGTGAAAGGACTTCTATCCATATTTTAAAATGTTATGGAGATAAGCGATGCATATGTCGATAATTGAGTGCTTTAGAGTTAGCTAGCAACTAGTCATATTTCAAATGTCATATTTATAAGTTTAGTCAATGAAGTGTTTTATCATATGTGAGTGTGTGAGTGTGTGTGTGTGTGTGTGTGTATAGTTCTATCCACATTTTAAGATGTTATGGAGATAAGTGATGCATTTTGTCAATAATTGAGTGCTTTAGAGCTAGCTAGCAACCAGTCATATTTCAAATGTCATCTTTATAAGTTTAGTCAATGAAGTGTTTTATCATGTGTAAGTGTATGAGTGTGTGTGTGTATAGTTCTATCCACATTTTAAGATGTTATGGAGATAAGTAATGCATTTTGTCAATAATTAAGCGTTTTAGAGCTAGCTAGCAACTAGTCATATTTCAAATATCATCTTTGTTAGTTTAGTCAATGAAGTGTTTTATCATGTGTGAGTGTGTGTGTGTGTGTGTGTGTGTGTGTATAGTTCTATCCACATTTTAAGATGTTATGGAGATAAGTGATGCATTTTGTCAATAATTGAGCCCTTTAAGGCTAGCTAACAACTAGTCATATCTCAAATGTCATCTTTATGAGTTTAGTTAATAAAGTGTTTTATCGTGTGTGTGTGTGTGTCTATATATATATATATGGTTACTATTATTTACCATTATTGAATATAAATTATTATAATGTTTGGTTAAATTGATAGATTTAAATAGTTATTATTTTGTATTGACAATAATAAAAATATATATTGAAATAGTACCTTACTAAAATATCTTTTTACATTAAACTAACATGCGCTTCTTTGTTAAGGTATTTTTTTTTTATACTACCCATAGAAAAATCCTTTCATTCACTAAATCAAAGTTATACTAATTAGGACAAGATGTAAACAAAACTAAAATAACCTACTATTTTGTAAATAATATTGAAAATACATAAATTGAAATAGCAAGTTAAGACTAATTATGGACACAAATTAATACATAATAGCTTAGATTGATAAACAATATTCTTTAAAAGTCATTCCCAAATTCCAAAAATTGTCCGAACTGATGACTCCTAGAAAGATCCAACGAAAAAATTCAAGTAATTATTTGCCCTTCGAAGCAATAGGTTTAGTCACGAGCAAAATAAAGCTCTAAGGAATTATATATATGTGCTTGGACATATGGGGTTTAGTGTTGCACAAAACAACCTGTGGATCTAGGGATCAACGAAGGGAAGATACACATTACATTTCACTCAATTGTTTAAAAACATAGTCTCTCCTGAAATCAACTGGCAAGGCGAAAAAGAAACTGATCTTATGAGCTTCATTGCAAATGCGCTCTCTAGCATCAAGCATCTCCCTTAGAGTAATATGTTAACCAAGATATTAATAATAATCATCTAGTCCCTTTATCTACCATTACATCGATTAATTTTATTGAAGTTTTACCTTGGGGAACCTTCAAACGATTTCTACAACTAATGGTATCTCTGATTACTTTTTTCATATTTTTCCACTTTAAGGTCGAATCCCTCCTTAGTATATGAATCCATCATTATTTCTTTGATTTATAACATCGTCTGTATTTAATGTTGGCACGTCAACTACAACATTTAATCAGAAAATGGCTTTGATGGGACTTGGCTTCATGTATTGCTTGTATGCCCAAATTTTATGATTGGAAATTTTGCATATGGATCACTTTTTTCACACTACCATGCTTCTAATTTCTCTTTGTTTTTCAAGAGAGATAGAGAGAAAAGAGAGTACATTTCATGTGAGATTTTCTTTTACTTATTATAAACACATATCCAAGTTTCAATCAAATTTCCAATTTTTAATCTTCACTACATATGAGATTGATTTTAATAACATATGGCTCATCTACAAAACCATATAAATCGACCGTCAAAAGTCTGATAGACACAACGCACTAGTTTTGAATAGATCAAGCAGATAAAAAAGGTTTACTAATTCACAGGTTTAGACACAGTCTTACACTAAGGCAGGATGGACTGTGCTAGTACCGGCCGACACGATACGGCATGAGCCACCTTCATGTCTGTGAAAAATATGATATTTAGATTACCCTATAAATTAACTAAAATTAACTAACTAATTAAAATTAGGTTACGGAGATAATGTTTTATTACCCATAACTTGAGCATCTTTCGAATGGAACATCTTTCCCTCTTCGAATAAAACAACAATTTTACGGTTGAGCATTTAGTTATCCCTCCATTTTTTTCTATTTAAACCGCTTGCCTCTTGTCCGTTCCTCACCAGTTGTATCCATTTGCAAAGAAACTTGTGTATGGTTTTTGCTTTAATTTGCCTCTGCAAAAGATTTTCTTGTTTGGGTAGTAAGATTTTTTTTTTAGAAGAAGAAGAAAATTACAATGCAAGTTGCTCATTTGATATTCGGTATTATTGGTGAGTTTCTCAAGTTCTTGGTGAATTTTGTTCATGTGGTTTAACTTTTTTTTCTTTGCCTTGTGTTTATTTTATGGTTTTCTCTGTGTTTCTTTGCGTGTTTACTTCAGGGAATGCCACTGCTTTGTTTCTCTTCCTGGCTCCAACGTAAGATTTAAAACTTTCTCTCATACACACAGGATAAAAAACTGATTTTTGTATGGTTTTTTATGTTTGATTACAAAGTAAAGAGTTGAAACTGCATATGAATTCTTGTTGATGTAAATTTTCTTGGGTTGTTGAATTCATTGCCTTTCTTGGTACTGCTTGTTTGGACACTTTACGGATAGTATTTTGCCACTTCTTTGATCCTTTCTCCAAGAAGGTAACCATTATCAAGATTCGAGAACAAGAAAAAGTTGTTTAACTTTTCCTTCTTGTTGGTACAATCTGTGTGTGAATGTTGTTCTGAGGAAGTGTAAATCTGAATCAGGATCACATTCAAGAGGATCATAAGAAGCAAATCCACAGAGAAGTTCTCTGGAATCCCCTATGTCATGACGATGCTGAACTGTCTCCTTTCAGCCTGGTGGGTTTCTCGTTTCTTCTTCAATTGCTTTTTCTTTTTTCTTTCTCAACTGTACCCACTTACCCCTTTAATGTTGCAGTTTTTGAACCTTGATCAGATAGTCTTCTGACCCTTTTATGAGGGTTTTCCTGTAAATTTAAAACTAGAATCACTTTTCATGCTGTTGCTTAAAATGTTATGCATGCCACTATTCTGCATTCGTCACTAATTTTTAGGTATTGATGATGTATGACTTACGAACAACATTTTTCTGTACTCAATATAACATGTACTTCACTAATTACTTGAAATTTTTTGCAGGTATGGTCTTCCTTTTATATCTGAAGACAACCTTTTGGTTTTAACAATCAATGTTGCAGGGACTGCGATAGAGTTGGTTTATGTGTTAATATTTCTAATCTTCGCACCTAAGAAGGAAAAGGCCAAAATTTTTGGCCTCTTGGTATTCATTTTCACTGTATTTGCAACGGTAGCTTTAGTGTCCCTTTTGGCCCTCCATGGACATGCCAGGAAAAACTTCTGCGGTTCTGCTGCAACAATTTTCTCCATTATCATGTATGCCTCCCCTCTCTCTGTCATGGTAAGTAAGATTAATTTACTAATTAATTTCAGTCGCCTTCTTAAATTTTGGTGTCCCTTCGCACTCATTCTTGATTGATGAATGACCACCAACTGATAAAATATTTGCAGAGAATGGTGATTAAGACCAAGAGTGTGGAGTTCATGCCATTCTTCCTGTCATTGTTTGTGTTCCTCTGTGGCACGTCATTTTTTGTTTATGGGTTACTTGGTAAAGACCCTTTTGTGGCTGTAAGTAATCCTGTGTTATACTTTTTACCTCCTGCATGAGACGAGAGAAAGAGAATCCGTGGTTCTTAATTTGGTTACTTAATTTAATGTTGCAGGTTCCCAATGGCTTTGGTTGCGGGCTAGGGGCAATGCAGCTGACCTTGTATTGCGTCTACCGCAAGAAGAAGGACGAGCAAAAGAAACCTGAGGCGGTAAATGGGCGTGTTGAGATGGGCCAAGGGAAACAAGCTGCGGCCGAGGGGGCTAAAGTTGAAGAAGTCTAGGCCTTCTTGTGGTGTCGCTGGATTGTCAAAAATTAAACCATAATTTGTGTAATTTTCAACGCCGTTGTTGAATATAAGATGTGATTGTGACGTGGTAGATGATATTTCGGTTTTCTACTCAACTTTTACGTGAGTTTTTTGGGCCAAAACACTTATTCCCACCCAAAGTTTCACTTACTATCAAATTTCTGTCCTTCAACTTTTAAAAACTCAAACACCTGTCTTTTGATTAATTTTTATTCAATTTTTCTTAACACAATTTATAGAATTATTAAAATATATTTATTAAAAGAATAAAAATTTATAAAATAATTATAATATAATATTCGACCCCCACCAGTAAAAACCTTGGTGACCTAACCTCAATTTCAGCCCTCACTCTCAAATAAAAAATGACAAGGAGTATTTGTCATGCTAAACATATCAAAACTTTCCATCTTTAAAATTGAAAAATGGGTTTTTTTTTTTTTTAATGGTCTGTTAAAAAAATTAGTTAATTTTTTAAATAAAAACTTTGAAAAGATAAAAATATTTTTCATTTTAATATTTATCAAAATCACGTTAAAAATTATGCAATTCTATATTTCCAATTAGAATCATACCAAAATGATATCATTCTATTTAAAATCACATTAAAATAGTATGATTTAATCATAATTATATTATTGATTTCAACTAAAATCAAATCATTTCAATACAATTCCAAAGGGAATTAAAATGATATGGTATAATTTTGATTGAATTGCACCATTCCTTTACTATTTTGATTAAATCGCATTATTTTGATATAATTAAACCCTAATTTAATTGTAATCACTACGATAACGAATTTGGGTATGGTCAAAGTTAATGTTAGAATTTTAATTTTTTTTTTTTCAATTGAAGATAGGGGGTCTAAGTGATAATATTTTAAATTAATTAGAGAAAATTATTTTTTTTTTTCTGTTGTAGAGGATATTTATATTTTGTATAAACTAAGGAAAATACTTTTTTAGTATTAAAATTAACATATACTTTTGATAGAGCATGGAAAAGTGTTATTTTTTAACTTCAAATATAAAAATTTACCATTTTGGCACAGTTTGAGCAGGAAATATTTTTTCTCCAAAATTAAAAATACATCTTTAATTCTACTGTTTTATAATGCACAATAAGATTGGTGATGGCTGAACAATTTTCTAATTTTCTGACAAACGAGGAGAATTTTCAGAAATGGGCCGTGGACCCAATAATACAGAGTGCTCGAAGTAGCTTCCTTTGATAATTAAAATGGCCGTGGCCCCTTTCAATTTCTCCTCAAACTTTATTTCTGGTCTCGTTGCTTATTTTATTTTATTTTTTCCTTTAAAATCTGTGGCTATATTAATTACAATGCATGTAGAAGCACTATGCATTATGTTTTCAAACAATGTTTGAAATATATAAAATGTTTTGTAAGATCAAATGAAAGGCATTACTCGGAAAATATTTGTTTGGTAGATTGAAATATTTGACATTAACTTTTTCATCAAATTGTATTTTAACGAAAAAAAGATATTAAATAGCTAACGGCCAAATGACTATTTCCCACGACAATATTCTACTTTTTAAGTTCAAAAAATCTATTTGTTCATCCATTATCCATCTTCGTTAATAAAAATTATTATCTAAAAAGATTAAAAAATATATTTTACACAAAAAAAATAACTATCTAAAATTACTACATTAAAAACTCAAAACCTCCTATCATTACCACTTCTCCACCCACCCTCCCCACACCTCCCAATCACCTCACCTTAGTAACTTGTATTCAATCGTCAATCATACTACCACTCTTCTTGATTTCTTGTTTGGTATTCTTGGAAACGTTTATGGCTCTTGTTTTAATTGATTTTTGCTCATATTAATTGACAAGGTTGTTGGATTAAGGTTCAATTTGTTATGGGGTATGTAGGAGGTTGTCGGGTTGGAGTCAGGATTGTGATAGGTGTTTGCTAGGATTAGTAAGGAAGTTGAGTTGATAGCTATTAGTGAATGGATTTTAGCTAGTAAAGAGGGGTATGACAACTTGAAGCCTTTTTGAGGTAGAGTGGTGGGGGACAAAAAGAAAGCTATAGTGAGACCAAGCTCTCGACTTGATGGAATAGAAAGATCCAACTAAGTCACAATTGGTTCAATGTTATAAGTGAGGGTGATGCGACAAGAATTAATATTTCTTTTTGACAATAATGAGGGAAAGATAATCTGGTTCAGTGATGAAGTGACATAAGGTGAACCATCTGTAGCATCCCAGGTTAGAAAAGCCCTTAGGGGTAGAGTTTTGGGGTTAGAAATAGAATTCAGGAATAGATTGGGAGTTTATCAGAATTCAGGGGTGAGTTGGTAATTTTCCAGAGTAGTGTGGCCTTCGTATGATGCCTTTAGGGAGGTTTTAATCATGCGAAGCGCGGGAAATGGATTTCATCCATTTTCCCAGGTGCACTCCCGTGCGCCATGCCTGCACGCCCGTGCGGGTGGGATTAAAGAAAGAGAGAGACGGGAGATTTTCATTTTCTCACCCATTTCAGCCAGCTTTCTTCTCCTTTTCAGCAGCTTCCAGCCCTAGGAGAGAAGTTCAGCTTCCAGTAGCTCCTAATCCAGCCAGAGATCAGAGAGAATAGCTTGAGTTTAAGCTTCCAACAGCCATGTCGAGAGGTAAGTGTTTCTTACTCTCTCCTTCAGTTTTCCAGCTTGTTTGATGTGGATGGAAATGCGAGTTTCCATTCCTAGCTTGAGATGCTATGCTTGTATGTATGTATGATGATGAGATGATGATTATGTGTTGATTGCCATGCTTATTTTTCACCCAGAACCATGCATGCTTTGCTGTGTGTGTGTAGTGTGAGAAAACTTGATGTGTTAATGGTGGAATCAGTAGCAGTGGATGGATGTTGAGATTGATGATTGATATGTGTTATTAGAAGTGTCATTTATGCATATTTCCAGTTAATTTCAGTTTGGTTGAGAATCAGTTGGTTTCCAGCGCGTTTCAGGTGAGCCATGTCTGAGCAGAGCAAGACACACGACCGTGTGCCCGCAGGAGCACGCCCGTGTGCCCTTGTTTCTGCAAGGACACGGTCGTGTGCACGAAGTGCACACGGGCAGAAAACGCGGGGACACGACCGTGTGTCCTGAGAGACACGGCCGTGTGTCCCATTTATTGCATGAAATGGCCAGAATTCCAGAAGCACACACGCCCAGACGCACGACCGACACACGGTCCCGTGTGCTGGGGCACACGCCCGTGTGCCTTTGCTTGCACGGCCGTGTGTGTGTGCTACACGACCGTGTGCTTTCCTTGCACGGCCGTGTGTCTTCCTTGCACGGCCGTGTGTCAGCCAGTTTCTTCCAGAAATTCAGAAATTGATTTATTAAAGGTTTGGTAATCCATCCAAAGGCAATCAGACATCAGATAATTCAGAATTCAGTTAAGAATAGCAGCATATGCATTCAGAGCATAGCATATAGTCTGAATGAGGATCCAAGGAATCCGAATTCAATAGTTTTCAGCAGTCAGAACCCAATCTATGGGTTTCAGTTTTGGGGTGAACTCGAGGGGGCATCTGTGGGACCCAGCTTTCTGACACCAGTCAGTCAGCTCAGCAGTATATCAGTAGATCAGTTTCAGCTTTCTAGCCAGTAGCTAGAATGTTCAGCCCACTTGGCCAGGATGTCGAATTCCTGTGTTCATCAGCCTGATCAGCACAGCAGGTACCTTCGAGTACATTCAGTTAGATGCTCAGATACATGCATCATCAGTCATTTTCAGATTCCAGCTCAGCATGTCATTTCATATATTCATATTGACATGCATTAATCAGAAATCAGTAACTAGATAACAGAATAATCAGATAACAGCAGTAATCAGATAAATCAGATTCAGTGCCAGCAAGCGATTAGATGCATGAATAGGGCCGATCAGGTATGCATGCCCTTGTTTGCTGCTTGCGTGGGTTGAGGGAAGTAAGGAATGCTTACTGGGTGATCTTTATCACTCATCCCTTCCCTTCTTCCTTCCTTTTCAGGTCAGTTTGCTGCTGGCGAGGAGCGGGTGGATTGAGGCTGGCAAGGAGGACCCCACACACACTCTCCAGTTTGTATTTTATTTTCAGTTGGACCTGTGAGGTCTTGTACTTGTACGTTTTGTAAATGTATATGTACTCAGATGTAAAACAGTTGTACAGAGCAGTCACATATGTATGAAAGCCATTGGGCTCATTGTATATTTCAGATTTAGTTTCAGCTTCCGCTTGTAATGCAGACCAGCAGTAGTATTTTCTTTTTCGTAGGATTCCCGTCTCGGGTACCCAAGTTCCAGTTTATTGAATAAAAGATCAGTATCTTTTAGTAGCAGGGGTACTCGTGGCGGCGGGTCCTACACCATCTAAACATTATATGAAGTTGTCTTTGTAGATCATACTAGCAGTAATAGCTCTTTGACAACTTCTTTGATGTTGGAAACCACTGAATTACAAAAAGAGATATATATTATGCCATTAAGAATAAAGAAAGAGGTAAACAAAGAAAGGGTGATAGAGACTAAATAGAGCTTCACTTATAGTTGGAAAAAATTGCAGAGTTCAAGACCAAGTCATATTGGTTGACCAAACTGATTTAATTGGACGGAAGATTTGAGAGGATTTTTTGTCTTCTTTCTTCCAAAAAAAATAATAAAGAGAATAAAATTAATAAAATTAATCATACCTCTCTCCTGGCACACGGGCGTGTGTCTCGAATACACGGGCATGTGCCCCTCAAAAATCTGAAATCTTTCTCTCTTCTCGCACCATACATAGAATATTCTTTCCAGAATATCCTTGTATAAGCCACGAAAGGCTTCTAAAGGACGTTTCTACTCTTGAATCCTCTCAGAACTATTTCCTAACTAGAAATCTCTCTTTTATGCTTAGTCTCATAGTCTAAAATAACAATTCTACCCCTGGGCTATTACACATTACAAGAACATGGACCAACCCCTATTTAAACAACCTCATAAACATAACTAGAAAGCTGACTTATATCACAACAATAACACTTAACACATAGACTTTACTATATCTAATACTTTAGCTAGATATATACAATTAGTTGATGACATAAAACACTTTAGCCTCTCCTTCCTAATTCTACATTTAAGTTAGGCCACTAAGCTTCACTTCATTGCAACAAGAAATTCTAGTGTCATTGTCAATGGTAGTGACAGTGTTGATGCTATCTATAGAGCTTATGTTAGGCCAACTTTAATACTAGTACTAGGGCCAACACCATATTTGGCTTTTAAAAATGGAAGTTTTCCCTTCATCACTTTCATTAAGATAACTCTAGACAAATTTCACATTAACAAAACACATGTTAGATATTGGGTTTTCTTGTGTGTAAAACCCTTTGACTAAAATAATCCTAGAGGGAGGTGAATAATATTTTAATATTTTGTAAGGAATGATAGTTCTAAGTGATAAAATAGTGAAGTGAAAGTTGTTTTAAACACAAATAATCAATTTAAACTAAGATAACCATACAATCAAACAATTATATCAAATGCAAGTATATTCAATCAAAGCATGTTATAGAGTAGGGGTAAAAAATTGTTCAGTCGATCTACAGTGGTTTGGAGTTTTATACACAAGTCTCTTACAACTATTTCTCCAATCAAGCCCAATTAGAGTTTCACTATTCTTCACCAAAAAAGAAACTTAGCTTTCTCTAGGGATTGCACCCTCTTACAATAGTTTATTTGGGATTTTGTCCACAGATTTGAAAAAGAATAAATTACAAGTGTGAAGTGACTCTACTACGCTGATTACACAATATGAATACAAGTGTTTCTCTCAAAAGATTACACGAATAAGCTTAGAGAGACATAAGAGTAAGAAAGTAACAAGCAAAAGATGAAAGCTTGGTACAGTGTGTTCTCTAAACTTTCCCATTTTAAATGAGTTCCTTTTCATATGATTCTTGCCTGAAATGGAAAAAAGAATTTGAAATTAATTATATTTGTTAGGTAGGTGATTAAAGAATGTTGTAATAAATTTGCTTATGAGCATCATCCTCTATCTCACATGCACAATCGTGCTTCTTTTATTTATTACCTTAAACTGACTCCTAACAACCAAATTCAATATCTCGTCAACCATCACACGATCATGTATTTCTTACACACAATTGTGCTTCTTCATTCCATAAACGTTTCCTTGAAATCCAAGGCCTCATATGGCATCATAATATGATCACCGCATGAGAATAACATGCCAAGAAATCTGCTTATACACGAGTGTGTGCCAATACTACATGGTCATGTTTCCATATTGTTGACAACTTTGACTCTACACAACAAGATTTTACACGACTTTGTTAGTAGTGTTTCTTTGTTTTAAAATCACACATAGGCATGTGTTTTAATTCTTCATAGTCATGCACCATCATATTGATCATCGGCTTCAACTAGGTTTTGCACACAAATAACTTGATAGTGTGACTCTTCATTTTCCATATACGCATGGTCGTGTTTAAATTTTGCACACAATCATGCATTTGACTTTAGATAAACCCGCTTAGCTCAGAGGTTAGAGCATCACATTTGTAATGCAATAGCCATCAGTTCGATTCTAATAGTCAGCTTTTCTCTATTTGTTTGATTTTGATTTTTCACATGATTGATAATGTCTTTTTGAAAGAAAAGAACAGAACAGCAAAAGGTCTTCTTCCCCATTTTCTAAAGGTCATCAATCTATTATGTTGTAGGAGCTTCCAATTATGAATAAAAATTGGGGGAGTTAGATCTCGGCAAAATAAATTAAGGAAAAATAACCTTTTTTTGTATTGTGTGTATATATATATAATGGAAGCTTCAATTTATTGAAAAAAAGAAAAAAGAAATGCTTAGTTAACAAAAGAAAAAAAAAAAAAACACAGTGGTTAGAAAAAGTGTCTTTGACCTTCAACTTGCAGAACTGCAGTCGTGAAATGAGTCTATTCAATCTTCCTGAAAATCACCTGCCTTGAACTCCCAAGTTCCCTTCACTGCTCTATGGATAGGTTGCAGACCCTAAATCATCAAAATTGTATCGTTAAAAAGTTATACAACGGAAGTGTAAGATTAAGATGAACTAATACCTCCAAAAATGTCTTCAATGCTTCCTCTGGCTTGTTGCAATTAATCACTTTCAGAGCCGCTTCCTGTATTTAACATAAATTTTAATCCAAAGTAACAAAAGCAATGATGAAGAAATAATATTACAACTTATATATGTATAATTCCGCAGACCCTTGCTGAATCCAACTCCTTCTCAAGCAATGTCCTAGGTTCAGTTTTGATGGATGATTTCTTCTCTAGTTTTGTTTCAGAAGACGAAGGCTTCTTTTTTTCCATTCTAGAACTCACAACACAAACTGAACGGTTTGTTTATTGTTCTTTAGGCTTGTGTTGTGTGGTGCTTTTGTTTATATAAAAATAAAAGAAAAGGTGAAATTGCACGGTTAGGTGCTGAGGATACAAAAACGTGGCAACCATGGTGGGAAAAGACAAGAAAAGCGATAAAGATGGCAGAAGAATTGATTGTCAAATGTAAAACCATCGCTGGGGAAAGTCAGTTACAGCCAATAGAGGAGACGTTTCTTTCAGAAGGATAAGAGGATTTGTGCAGTGGCAATGTCAATCAGTAACAACTATTGGCTTCATGTTTCCTTCTAATTCAAACTGTAACTTCGTGCGTGGCTATTTTGTCTTTATTTTAACATTATTCAAAGAGTTAAAAATTTATAAATATTTGTTCTACTTAATAAATTTAACTTGATATATTAAATTTAACCATGACCTACTACACATGAAAAAAAACAACAAAAGTCCTCCTACTAGCAAACAATTTCATTAGCCCATCCAGTAGTCTAAATGGAATATCGACTAAGAGTTGTTTCACAGATAAAATAGAAACAACAACAATAGTAGAATTTTTCGTGCATGAAAGAAAAAATTGAGTTCTTCATGCAGAATATCCTCCAATATCAGTAGCTGCAAACAAAAAATAAACACAACACAGCAATAGAATCCTCCTTGCAAAATTATCAATTTGATTATTAATTAGACTTTTCTGCATTCTTTCCTCCCTCAATGACGCTCATGTCCACTACTCTTAATTTTTTCCGTAAGTTTTTAAACTAGGTTATGAGTAATGTCTTAGTCAAAAAGGGAAAATTAGTTGGCACGTACTGAACTATTAGTATATTGTCAACTATAAAATCTCTCACATAAGTAACATCTATTTCAATGTGCTGCTTATGACTATGAAAAACAAGATTACAAGTCAGTAAATTGTCACACCAAGTTAACGCTTTATCTACACAACTTACCTTTAATCCTTTGAACAAATTGTTTAACCATGCTAGTTCTGACCCTACTTGACTAAGAGCTTTGTATGTAGTCTTTATAGAAGAAAGAGCGATCAGATTTTGTTTCCTAAAGCTTCATTAAATAATGTTGCCCTGTAAACCACTTATCTCCTATATTTCCTACCCAATCAATATCAGTATAGGCTTCTAAGTACAATAATGAGTTGGGTGCAAAGAATAACCCATGATTCAATGATCCTTTAATATGCCCAAGTGATTGGGTGCAAGCTTATCATTGTATGGTGGTTCGACCCTTGAGAAATTAACTAAGCTTCTTGGTAGTGAAAGTCTAGTCTTGTCATAGTGAAGTTTGTAAGGCTCCTATAATGCTTTTATACAATGTAAGATCATCGACAAGTTCAATATCTTCAACATGTAATTTTGTTCTAGTAACCATAGGTGTTGAGGAAGGTTTTGGTTCTTGCAATTTTGGTTTTCACAAGGAAATATTAAGGATACTTTATTTCATTCAAATGCAACCTATTTGACATTCTATGAGCCTCAAAACCTAAAAATAACTTAACTCTTCCAGGTTTTTAAGTGAAAATTCAGTTTTCAACTTAGCAACAAGCTCTTGAATATGGTCTTATGAGTAATGTAACACACAGTAAGACATATACCCAGTAATCTTTGTTCCTTAAAATAAACACACTAGAATCTGAAATGGAACTAGTGAAGTTTGTAAAACTCTTTGGCTAGAAAAATAATTCTAGAAGGGGATAAATAGAATTTTTGAAAACTTTTACTAACTTAAAACCGATTTAAGTCTTTAAATTAATTTCAATGCAAATGTGATAAACGAATAACATGCGCAAGCAATCAACACAATCAATAATTAACCACCATATACATATAAAGCAATTATAACAACATAAAGTAAATGAAAGAGTAAGAGAAAAAGAAATGCTCAATCGATTTTTATAATGGTTTAGAGCTTCTCCACAAGTCTTCTACATCAACTTTTCCAAGCATCTCCACTTGAAGTTTTTTCTCCATTAGTTTCATCAAGATTTTGCCTAAGTAATTTTACAAAACTTCATTAACACTAGTTTATCCAAGATTTCGCCTACTACTAATTATACGGGATTGTGCCCAAATATTTGTAATCAAAATACAAGTTTGATTTGCCTCTAAAAAGGCGTATACAAAATAAGCTCATAAACAATACTCTCAAATGTATATAAATAACTTCTAGAGAGAGAAAATGGAAAAAAATAGAGAATGAACTATTGTTGGCTTAAGGCATGTTTCTCTAACCCTCTTATCTTCAAATTTGTCTTAATTTATAGTGATGAAGAATAAATAGTTGTTGGAACAAATTTGAGAGTCATTGGTGAAAAAATTTGGCAGACACACCAACATGCATTTTTTATGCACAATTGTGCTCCCTTTATTAATTATTTTCCAACGATTAATTTTCCATACTGCATCAACCCTACATAAGCATGTATTTCGTAAATCAAAACTTGATTTAAACTTGAAATGCAAAAGATAACACTGGCAGTAGTACGATACCCCTTACTAGATACACACAAATATAATTTGATCATCGCAAGTGTGTGTGTTTCTCTGCACAAGTGTGCGTCCAGATGTTAACTTCTTAACTTTTTGTACGACTAGACTTACATAGAAACCTTGATAGTGCGTCTTTATGAATTTTTAAGCATAGTTGTATGTTCAAAAATGGCACGGTTGTGTGTCCTTTTTTTGGTCGTACAAACACCTGTACGACTAACTAACTCATATATGACATTGTATAAGGCATACATGGTCATGCGACATAGACACCCACAGTTGTGTACCTAGCCAAAACTGTAAAACAAAACCTTATATCATACTTTGTCTTTAATCAATTCATACAAGAACAAGTTAGATATTTTAACTTAAGTTTTATATCATATCAAAACATATAAAGGTCCAACAAAGTTTCTTTTCAACAAAGGACATTTTAGTTTTTAAACCATGCCTTTGAGGCTTGTTTCAAACCTTATAAAGCTTTGGTTAGTTTAGACATATAACTTGGTTTATCCCTAGATATAAATTCTTCAAGTTGTGACATATAAACTGCTTTGTAAAATTCTCCACTAAGAAAAATATTGTTTGCATCAATTTGATGTATTTTCAGTCTAAAGACACTATTTTTAATAGTTGTTGATTTCACAATAAGGATGAATGTGACAAAATAATTTATTACAAGAATTTGTTAAAGACCCTTAGCAACTAGTCTAGCTTTAAGCTTGTGGATAGACTCATCAACATTGTATTGCTTTTGTGAAGCCATTTATGATCAACAACATTAATCTAATTAGTCAATGATACTAAATCCAAGGTTTTATTTTTCATTGAGGCTTTATATTTCTCTTTCATGCCTTAATCTAATTGGGATAAGCTAAAGCATCAGTTAGGTTCCTTGACTTAAAAATCCAATAAAGAGATTGTTAACAATATGAACATGGAAACAACTAGACTTAGACATAGTTATCATGGAATGTGAAAAAAAGTTTGATCAAAACAAGCAAAAATGTCACTAATTTTCTTTTTCACATGGAAACACAACTTCTAATTTAATTGTATAATGTTCTAATTTTTTTATGGTTAATGAGGAAATAATAGAAGAAGAGTGGTGAAAAGCTTTTGTTTGGGTTAATGATAAAGAAAATTCAAGATCTATAAGATGTTCTATTTGTGTTGGTTTTAAGAAAGGTTTTGGCTTCCTAAGATTTGGTTGGAACTATTCTATTTTGGCTAAACTATCTGCTGTTAGGTTGAAGGTTCAAAGCAAAGGGATATAATATTGTCAGAATGATTTTTTGTATCTAATTCTTTTTCTTGAGCAAAAGGATTCATATTTATCTCTTCAAAAACATTGGAAAAGATTGATTTGAGAAAAAAGTTAGTGATGTTTAGACTTGTTATAGTTTTAGGCAAATGTGAAAGAATAACAGGACTAAGTAATGGTAAAAAGGCTGTAGAATTGTGCAATATATTGTTTTCAAGATAATATAGTTTCTCATTCAAGGTCATCATAAGTTCATGAAACCTAAGGTAGTGTTTCAACTTTGTAGAAAATTTAGACACATTGATTTTCAGTGTTATCATAAGTTTGACATAACCTATATTAGTAACAGGCAAAATTATTTTGGTGCAAACAATAATCCTACTAGTTGTTTTAGGAGTTATTTTCTTGTCAAAGAAAAATAAGTACATGTGATGACAAATCTCATCTTACAATAGAATAAGGCTCATACAGGATCACATGTCAATCTAAGTTGTCGACTCTATTGATCTTGCTCCTAACTTGAAATTGAACAATCTTACAAATGTAACAACCAATTTAGCAGTCATAAAAACTCTTATGAATGCTTAAAGTCATATTGCTACATAAATAGTTAAAGATATCAATTGGTATATATAGATTTAAGAGTTACATATGATGTCACCTCTAACTCTGATAAGCTTGAAGATTAGTTGGACTATAGTGGAAAGCAATAGCTAAAAGTTGGTAATAATGAGTGTTTACCAATCTCACACATAGGTTTCATTTTTCTAACCTCAACCTTTTCCAAATAGATACATTATATATGTGTGTGTGTGTGTGTGTGTGTGTGTGTGTAGCTTAAATCACAAGAACAAAATAAAACAAAAATTAAAAACTTGTTTAGCATGTCCAAATTGACCAAAAATAATCATGTAATAATTGAATTTGACTTTAATTTTTGTTTTGTCAATGAAAAAGACACCAAGATCATGACTTGTTTACATACTACATTAGAGTTAGTCTAGGAAAATAAAAATATAGGTAATCTTTCTTTAGATTTTGTTGTGTTCTTGAGTAAGAAAGAAAATTTTGATGTGTAGCATGATAGATTTGACCCCCCTTGTATACAAATAGTTCAAAGGCTTTTATTGAGAATATAAATCAAATTTATTTTTGTTTATACTGTCAATATGATGAAAAAAAATGCTAAATTTTTTTCCATCATCTAGTTCAAAGGCTTAATAGCGATTAAAACTTATTTATATTGATATTTAAGGCTTATCTCCTTAAATGTCCAAAAAATGAAACAGATACTATATTCAAAAAAATTTTACGACTATTCTAAGTCTACTCAAATTTTCCATTAAAAAAATTTGAAGGCCTTAATTGTTTTCATGAAATTCCATAAACTAGTAGAGAACCAATTTGAAAGAAAAGCGAAATTTGTTCAAAATGATTGGAGGGAGAGTATAGAAGGTTTCTGTCTTATCTTGAAATTCTGGAGATTAGTTTTAGCCACCCTTGCCCTTAAACTCGCTAATGGAAAGATAGAAAGAAAGCATAAACACATTGAAGAAATAGGTTTAGTGTTGTTATCCTTAGTTGGTATGAATTTAATTCATTAGTGTTTGGCCTTTCAGAACAGATTACCCAATTTAGCTTTGTCTAAATCTATACCCTTTCAAGTTTATTTTGATCATGAACCAGATTACAGGATCTTAAATTTCTTTGTTGTACTTCTTACCCTTGCTTGAGGTCATACAACTAGTACAAATGTGATTTTCATACCAAAAAGTGTGTTTTGGGAGTTAAAATCTTATTCATAAAGGGTATAAATGTTTAGGTTCTTATGATAGAATGCATGTAATGGCAAATATAACTTTTCTAGGAAAGTGAATTTTCTTCCGAAAAAATATTCCTTATTTAGCAAAAAAAAGTTTTACACACTATTTGTAGAAGAAGAAGAGGAGTTTTTAAATAATGAAGAGGAGGATATTACTCTAATAACTAGAAAGATTGTAAATTTTAAGGAAATAGAAGCCAAGAAGAAATGGAAACTTCATCAGCAAAGAAGTTCCTAGAAGTGAAAGATAAAAAAGGCAAAGAAGGGAACAAGTGGTGTGTTACGAATGCAAGAAACTAAGACACATCACCTTCTCAAAAATGGAATACTCAAGAAGAAAGCAATGAAAGCTATTTGAGATGATTGCGATGATAGTGAGTCTGAAAATGAGAAAAATGAAATAGCCAACATGTGTTTCATAGCAATTAAAAACAATAAAGTAACTAACTCTAACTTGTCTCATATTTTTTATTACTTAGATGAAATAGAAAATTTAGACACATTGATTTACAATGTCATCATAAGTTTGACATAACCTATACTGGTAATAGGCAAAACTATTTGCGTGCAAACAATAATCTTATTGGTTATTTTAGGAATTATTTTCTTATCAGAGAAAAACAAGTACATGTGATGACAAATACTCATCTTACAATAGAATAAGGCTCATACAATGATCAGATGTTAATCCAAGTTGCCTACTTTGTTGATCTTGCTCCTAACTTGAAATTGAGCAATCCTACAAATGTAACAACCAATTCATTAGTCAAAAAAACTATTGTGAATGCTCAAAGCCATGTAGGACCCGCCGCCACGAGTACCCCTGCTGCTGAGAACTGAATGGATCTTTTATTAATAATCTGAAAACCTGGGTACCCGCAACGGGAATCCTACGAAAAGAATTAAAATAAACATCCTGAAACTATACAATTCTGCACATGCGGAAGCGAAACTGAATATACATCTGAAATATATACATATCGTTCTGTACAACGGGCTCACTGGCCTATATCATATACATACATAATGTTCAGATACATCTGAATACATCATCATATACAAAAATGACCACACAGGTCCAAAACTGAGATCGAGGTGTGTGTGCATGCCCTCTCTGTCAGCCTCGATCCAACCGCTCCGCAGCCACAGCACGAACACCTGAAAACTGGAAGAAGGAAGGGGATGAGTGATAAAGATCACCCAGTAAGCGCTCCTTACTTCCCTCGATACCCAAGCAAGCACAAACAATAATATAAACAAACACATACCTGGGCCTCGGCCCTATTCCTACATCTATGCGCTTGCTGGAATCTGAAAACTGTTATCTGGATTTTATTCATTCATTATTATCATATGGATGCATGTCATGATGTGTGTGTCATGTCATGCTAACTGAAAACTGGATGCATGCATCTGAATACCTCTCTGTACCCTCGGGTACCTGCTGTGCTGATCAGACTGGGTAATACAAGGATTCGGCATCCTGGCCATGTGGGTTAAACAGTCTAGCTACTGGCTAGAAAGCTGAATCTGAATACTGTACTGCTTCGATCTGACTGGTGTCAGAGAGCTGAATCTGAAATGCTGCTGAGCGTTCTGACTGGTGTCAGAAGGCTGAATCCCACAGATGCCCCCTCGTATTCACCCTATACTCTTACCCGTACATCGGGTTCTGAATACTACTGAATTCGGATCCCCTGATCCTCTCTGAAACTACATGTCATGTCATGATATGCACATGCAGTTTATCATCTGAATACATGCTCATCTAATGCTTAACTGAAGCCACTTAGCCTTTATTCTGAATTCGTATGCTTAATTTCCCATTAAATAACATTTTTCTGAAAATCTACTGATGCACGGGCGTGCATAAAACTTGCACGGGCGTGCACCCTGACGCACGGGACCGTGCGCTGGTCGTGCAAGCTACTGAAATTCACTATTCATCTTCATTGAAAATGCCTACGTACGGGCGTGCGTATGCGGACACACGGGCGTGCACATGTATTTTCTGGCCGTGCACAAGTCATGCATACGGGCGTGCATCTGGAGAAACACAGGCTCACGGCTGTGCCATACTGGCGCACGGTCGTGCGTCTGGTTCTTCAACAAAGCATCGCCCGAAAAATTCACGAAACGGCCAACCAAATCACATTCATTCACAATAACACTTCAAACACATGTTCTCAACATCCCAAATAACACAATTCAAGCCTCAACTTGCTCATGCATCAACCATCAAACGATTTACCATGGGAACATATTCTTTCTCTCTCCAAAGCCGTACATACACACATGCACAATCCAAGGATGGAAAATCCATCAACCAAATCAACATGCAGCATCAAATAAGCATTCTCCACATAAATCAACATGCAAAGGACTCATCCATGGCATCAAACATCACAAAGCAAGCCGGGAAAATGCGAGAAGAAGTGAAGAACACTTACCTCTCTCCATGCTTCAGAAAACAAGCTTCAAACACTAATCTCTTTGCTCTCTAACCGGATTAGGAGGAACCGGCTGCTGAATTTCCTCTCTAAGGATGGGAGGAGCTGCAAGGAAGAGAGAAATTTTGGCTAAAGAGAAAACTTGGGTGAGAAAAATGACATGAAGCTCACGGCTCCACTTATATACTATGCCACGCACGGGCGTGCACAAGGAAAAATGAATTTAATTCATTTCCCGCTCACTCGCCTACTCGAATCCTTCTGAAAGGATTCCAACGGAAGCTGCATGGCTCTGAAAACTCACCAACTCACCCCTGAACTTTACCAGACTCCCAATCTCTCTCTGAATTCGATTTCTAACCCCGAAACTCTAATCGAAAAGGCTCTCGGATCTAGGATGCTACAAGCCATATTGGTACTTTATAAACAGTTAAAGAAATCAATTGGCATATATAGGTTTAAGAGCTATGTATGATGTCATCTTTAACTCTAATAAGCTTGAAAAATAGTTAGACTATGATGGAAAGTAATAACTACAAGTTCGTAATGGGGAGTGTTTACCAATCTCACATATAGGTTTCATTTTTCTAGCCTCAAGCTTTCCAAATAGATACATACAATACATATGTTATATATTATTGAACCTTTGATATTTTGATGATAATAAAAATATACTTAATTTACTAATAAATCCCTTGCATGAATTAATTCATGACCAAAAGAAGGGAGAAATGCTTTATTTTTGCAGGTTATAAGTCTCGCACAACCATGTTCTACTTTAACACGACTGTTCTTGATCAAATGACTTTTCATGTATCCAGAACACGGGACCGTGTCAAGTTTTGTGAAAATTAAAGAAAATTTTCAAGACCAACACAAGCGTGTGTTCGACCGTATGCATGCATAACACGGTTAAAGACCATGTGTATTTCGAACACATGATGGTGTGTAATTCATGAAGAACATGAGACGTCAGGTCGTGTAATGAAGTCGTGCATGAAGTCAAATGAAGTCAGTCAACGCACGACCATGCACATAATAGATATACAACCGTACGTGATGAAGAATAAAGAGCACTACCAAAGAAGTCATGTAAAACTGATCGTGCATAAAGCTCAAAGGCATACAGCAGACACACGATCATGTAGATATGGCACACAATCGTACGAAAGCAAAAGATGTCTCGTGTGTTACTAGGTGTTAGCCTTGCACCAATGTCGTGTGAACTTCTGAAATTTTAAGCAAAAACCATGAAGGCATGAAGCACGACCGTGCGTCAAAGGCACACGATCATGCATCGTTGGCGGTAATATTTAATTCGACCGTTAGGAGTTTGATCAAGGTCATAAATGCATCAAGCACAACTGTGCACTCGAGGAGCATGACCGTGTACTCAAAAAATTTATTGCAGAGCACACTTTTTCAACCACTCCAACGGATAGAAAGCTAAGCAAACGAATCCTTGCTACTTCAAGCAACAAATTTAGTATAAAATGAGACATATTTGAAGTGAAGAAAGTTAGAAAAACGAAATATACAATCAATCTACTTGCTCTTCACTCATTGCTTGCTTACATTCTCTCCAAAGCTTACAAATACAAAAACTTGAGAGAGTTGTGTTCTTCATTTGATTTCCAACCTAGTTAGAGGCAAAAATCACTTTTTTTATGTCAATCTTTCTATTGTAAAAAGGGAAAAATTCCTTTGTTATAAAACTATTATATCTTCGGGTTTCGAAAAATAGTGAAAACTTTAATCGGGTTTGATTGAAAAAGAGGACGTAGGAGGCTTGTGTTCAAAGCTCCGAACCTCTATAAATTGGCTAAGCATTCTCTAATCTTTTTCTCTCTTTATTGTGATTATTATGTTTATTGTGTTTGTTGTGTTAATTGCATTCAATTTTATAAATAATCCTATTAACCCCTTCTCTAGTATTATTTCCCTAGCCATTAATGTTTTTCATATACATATATAATTAAAAACTTGCTTAGCATGTCCAAATTGACCAAAAATAATCATGTCATAGTTAAATTTGACTTTAATTGTTGTTTTGTCAATGAAAAAGACATCAAGATCATGACATGTTTACATACTACATTAGAGTTAGTCCAGAAAAATAAAAATATAGCTAATCTTCCTTTAGATTTTGTCGTGTTCTTGAGCAAGAAACAAAAATTTGACATGTAGCATAATAGATTTGACCACCCTTGTACACAAAGTTCAAAGGCTTCTATTAAGAATATGAATAAAAGTAACTTTTGTTTATCCTATCAGTATAATGAAAAATAAATAAATAAACTTCTTATCCATCATCTAGTTCAAAGGCTTATAAGCCATTAGAACTTATTCATACTAATATTTAGGGCTCATCTCCTTGAATGTCCACAAAATAATATAGATATCATATTCAAAAAAATTTTTATGACTATTCTAGGTCTATTCAAATTTGTCCATTAAAAAATTTGAAGGCTTTAGATGTTTTCATGAAATTCTATAAACTAGTAGAGAATCAATTTGAAAGAAAAGTGAAATTCGTTCAAAGTGATTGGAAAGAGAGTATGGAAGGTTTTTGTCTTATCTTGAAATTCATGAGATTAGTTTTAGTCACCCTTGCCCTTAAACTCACTAATGGAAAGGTAAAAAGAAAGCATAAACACATTGTAGAAATAGGTTTAGTGTTGTTATCCTTAGTTGGTATGAATTTAATTCATTAGTGTTTGGCCTTTTAGACTTTTGTATATTTCATAAACAGATTACCCAATTCCATTTTGTCTAAATCTACACCTTTTCAAGTTTATTTTGGACATGAACTAGATTACAAGATCTTAAATTTTTTTGTTGTACTTGTTTACCCTTACTTAAGGCCATACAACATGTACAAATGTGATTTTCATACCAAAAAGTGTGTTTTAAGAGTTATAATCTTATTCATAAAGTGTATAAATATTTACGTTCTTATAATAGAATGTATGTAGAGGTTCTTATAATAGAATGTATGTAGAGGCAAATGCAACTTTTCAAGGAAAGTGAATTTTCTTCCAAAAAAAAAATTCTTCGTTCAGCAAAGGTAATCTTTACACACTATTTGAAGACGAAGAAGAAGAGATTTCAAATGATGAAGACAAGAATATTACTCTATTAAGTAGCAACACTGTAAGGTTTAATGAAATAGAAGCCAAGAAGAAATGGGAACTTCATCAACAAAGAAGCTCCAAGAAATGACAGATAAATGAGGCAAAGAAGTGAACAAGTGGGTTGTTACGAATGCAAGAAATTACAACGTATCAAATATGGTTGCTACCTTCTCAAAAATGGAATACTCAAAAATGAAGGCTATTCAAAATGATTACAATGACAATGAGTCTGAAAACGAGAAAAATGAAATAGCCAACATGTGCTTCATAGCAATTACAAACGATAAGGTAACCACCTCTAACTTATCTCTTACTTTTGATTGCTTAGATGATATAGAAGATAAGGAAGATAAAAAGTCCTACTTATGATGAGTTGTGTGATTCACTCAAAGAAATGAACGAAGAATCCAGTCTTTCTATGCTCTCAGGCTTCAAGGTTTTTGGACCTCCAAATCCACACTCTTCTCTTCTAAAGCCCAGCGATCACCCACCGTTCAAAATTTTCTAATCATCATCGCATGTTACTAATCTACACCACATTACATCATAACACATCACACTAATCACTTAAAACATAACACTTTATCTATCCCGCATCGCTAGCCACACAATTAACTAATCCAGCGATTTTCCCATGTGTTTCTCTTTGCCTACACTCATTTTTCCAGCCTATAGATTTCAAGTCAAAGAAAAAGTATTCATATTGCAGGTTGATGGGGAGAGATGCAACATTATTAAAATAGATGTGGGGCAGTAGATTGGACCTCAAAAACATTATTTTAAGGCAGAGAATCTTCTTTTGAAGCACTTAAGGTCAGGGTCCAACTGTCCGCTGCTGCGCTAGCTGAGATTAAGCTTTGAAACGTCCGTTATGCCATTTTAACTGAAGAACGCAACGGTGTTCTTTCCGTTAAATTTCTCGTAGCACGTGACTCCACATATCACACACATGATACATCAAATACATGTCATGTCATGCCATTTCATCTCATCTCATCTCATCATATCATATTCATTTAATATAAATATAAGATAGACGTGTGTATGTATATGCACATGTATATGGTATGTGCATATAATTATGTATGTAGATGGATGTGATTATGTACTTAATCATACATTTTTACTACAAGTAGTAAGAGACAATGGTAAACATGATATGAATCCGGCATAATTGAAGTGAATTAAGGCTAATCTTTTATTATACTCATATTGTATTTGTGTTATATATTAATAATTATGCTGGAATGGAAGGAATATTAACTTGATAAAAACATGATTAAATGAAATTATAATTTGATTAATGGTTAAATGATAATGCAACGTGAATGTAATTTAAAATAAAAAAAAAAACATATATTGTAATTGTGTCACCCCATTTAATAATAATATCTTATTGCAATAATTAAATAAAATTTATCCATATTAAGTATAATATCTATTTTGCTGCCCTAAAAGTATCAGTGCATATTAAATCATGCAATGCCGTGAAAAGGAGAGATCCGTCCAATAGAACGCCCCACGTGGCATTAAATGTATGATTATTAATGTAACGAAGAAAAAGCTTTTAGGATTTAGATGGCATGTCTTTGTTCGGAAGTGACCCTCAATCAGATGGTCCAGAATCCGTTAGATGAACGGTGATTTGGGGTTTGGGTGCGGCTCTCGATGCTTCGTTATCACAAACACCGTTATAAAACCTTAACGGACGTTATTCTTCACTCTCCACCCATTGCTTCATTCAAACGGCACCGTTTGGGAAAATTTTAAAGTTACTGTTTATGTTGAAACCAGGAAAATTCTTTCCTGTTTAAAGTCAACCCAACGTTGACATGGGCTGTAAGTCTCGGTTGACTGAATATTAGACTGGGTCTGATTGAAGTCCTGAATTTATATAATAATCTCTGGGGCAAAAAAATAGAAAATAAAAAAATTTAAAAGAAAAATAAGAAATTAATGATGGCTTCCCTCTGTGCTTCTTAATAGTGGCCGACCTTATAGTTATAAATGAGTTGGTCTCGGCGCATGATCTGTAGGACTTTATTGTGCACCCTAGCCCTGTTTATTTATATATGTATTATTTATAATACCTCCCCTCAAGTTTAGATAAATTATGCTTTCACCCCTGAATGCTCCAAAAAGTTGGAGGCATGTTGTGAATGTTAGCCCAATTGTTTATTTATTTATTTGGCTGACTCTGTTGAGGGGTATGTATGTAATTTCAGATAGTGAACGGAGATATATGGAGATAATGTGGGCTATATTCATGATTGGAAATGATTCAGTTGATAGCAGTTAATATGCAGTGGGTTTACTGTCAGTATGTGTACCTGAGGCTATTTTAGTCATTTAAAAAAGCCAGACGATAACAATATCCTCTTGAGCAGGTGGTTACGTGCCAGGGGCTGTGAGTTTAGCATATCTCTCCGGTCTATTTTTAGTTTTTCGCTTCGTGTCATTTGGTAAAGGGTTTTCTGTGTGTGTAATGTGCTTACACTTCTAAATAGCATCTCTCTTGGGTCTACTTTTTGTGTCATTTCGCAAAGCGGATTTCTTTGTGTGTAATGCGCTTACACTTTTAAATCTTCTCACCGACACGTGGCTAACGTTTGACGAATGACCCCTAAATTGGAGACTAATGGTTGTCTTAACTTAAAGCATAGGTTGGTAAGTCAATTATTATTATTAAAGAGGTTGAGTATGGTTAAGTCAGGCTAGGTTATTAAAATTTTCTTCAATCAATCGATACGATGTTAAAGGTGAACGACAATTAACAGATAGATGTGACATTAATTTAACAGTTGATAACACTCATAAAAACATTAAAAAAAATTTAAGTTAATAATTATCACGATTTTTGTAATATTTTAATATTATACAATAATTTCATATTATTATATAGGTATCTGTATAATTTTAATAATTATAAGTAAAATATAATTACTTTTTTTATTATATCGAGATCATGCAAAGATAAAAACTCTTATTAAATATACAATGTAGTATTTTACATATTCACTTATATATGTAATTTTAATATTTTACAAATATTTACAGCTTATAACAATGTAATGCCGTCATTTTTTCGAGTATTTGGTATAGACTTGTGATTTATTGATAAAACTAAGTTAAAAATGTTATTGTCTTTTTTTTTTATTAATTTTATATTCCTTTGATGTTTTTTTCGTGGGTACTAATTTTATCTTGAATACAATTCAAAATGATTTTATTGTTAGGGATTATGCTAAATTGAATTAGAAAATTAATGTTGTTAATTATCTAATTGTAGAAATGGTATAATTTTGATGTATGTCATTTAAGTGAAAGAAAGGGAAAAAAGCTAAAAAGGGGCCAAAGAGGCAGTGACCCTTCAACGGCGATGATTGAGACGCCCAAACGAATAAGAAGTGTGTGAGCATTTGATTTTCCATGATGAAATGATATCATATGTATGAGCCATTAAAATGCGTTAATAAGTACTTGTTAAAGCATAAGAAAAAGGAAAAAATCAGTCAATTTCGGACTTACTTTTTAATCATAAAATTTTGAGATATAAAAAACACGTTTGATAATTAATTTATTTTCAACATGGTCATTTGGAACCCTTAAGGGGTCATTTGGTTGGCACCATGTTGAACAGTCAAGTAAAGGTTGGAGTCATGTGATTGTCATTCCCAAATTAAATTTTCGAATTTCTTCATATTCGGAAATTTATGATCTAGTGTGGTAAATAACCTATGCTTAATTAAGTCTAACACTCGATTAAATTAGAAATTATTGGATCAAAAAGTCATATAAAATCACTAACTCTTAATCGCTATCTTGTTTTTCTTCTCTCACTATCTTTCACCTTTTTATTGTCTTCCTCTTTGCATGTGACTTCATCAAAACTAGACTCGACAACCAATGGGTTGTAAAAGATTAAGAGTGTTCCCCAACAACACATTCTACTTATTTCATTAGTTTTGCCGAGTGGTTATTAGATTTTTCTGCCATTGGTTAAGTCATTATGCATTGATGGATCACTTGAAACAATTGATGGATTTTTTGGGTTTCATTGGATTGTCGAAAAGGCGTCAATAGTGGAAAAAAAAATGAAAAAACTCATTCAAAGTCTAGCTAACCCACGAAAGATCTTTATTCATACATATACACGAAAACATGAATAAAACAATTATAAAGTGTTTTATAATCAATACCTGCATAGCCAACTCCTATGTTACTTTACGTGGCAAGAATTTACTTTCCTAGCCCTTGAATGGTAGCGTAGTAGTAATTCACACGAGGTAGAAATCTAGAAAGGCCTTAAAAAGCAAATTTGTGGTGATAAAGACATCATACACAGACGTGGGAAGGTGTTTACACGAGTATGTGTGTACATATGTAAAAAGAAAAAAGTCTAAAATATACAAATTTGTCACCTTTTTATAGACAACTCAACACATGATCGTGTATGTCGCATGCATGATTATATTCTTTGTATTTCTTTATGCATAGTCATGTATGACATATTGCATGCTCATGTATCCAATGTTTATTCAAATCCCATGATCAACATATATGATCATGATACAACTATCAACCAATGATAATACGTGGTTATGCATTGGCAAGTTAATTCAAATTTAAATTAGATTTGATTTCATCTAAATCTGAACCAATAAACACTTAGGATTCATGCCATCTATCATCATGCATAGTCATGTACACGACTACACACACCCATGCACTAGGCTAAAATCTCACATTGACTTTTAACCTTATCTATTTGAATTTGACAAGTCAACAACGACATCACCAAAGTATACCTCCCGCTATGATCAATATATCCAATGTCTTTAGCACTCATTCAATCCCTATTATATATGACCCACAACCTTTTTACTACACCAACAATACCTAGATTTGGATCAAATCTAAATACAGACTATGAGAGCTATAGTTAGACATCATGACCACTTAAATAATAGAGTGTCAATGAATATCTACGAGCTTACACAACTCAACTTTTATCATATAATACAATATTTTTATCACATTATAAACTGATGTATGTCTAAACAATATATACTGAATTGAGCTGCAACCAAATCCAATTATGACCATAGATTTAATTGGTTATAAACATTTATCAGTAAACTCATTAGTGACATTATTCTCATGCTTAAAAGTGACAAATTCTTTTATCAATCAATCATAGCATTTATATAGATCTCCATACAACCAATCACTATTTTTATAATAATCCCAATTATAGTAGCATGCTAAATGACATTAAATTATACCAATCATTGTACAAAATGGTCTGATAACCTTAAGTCAAAGGACTATATATACCCATTAAATTAACAGAATACTTCTATAGATATAATAGTCATCATCCATATGAAATCCTCTTTATTAGACATGTCTAGTGAACATACTTATCAGTTATGCACTCATGTGCTGCACTAAACTAAAAACAATAACTTTGATAAGTGTAAATTATTACATATTTTAGTGAAATCATTTAACACTATACTAATCATTACTTGTATCTTAGATTATAGTAATGTCAGAATTATAGATATTTTTATAATGAGTACCCATTAGTATATAGAAAAACCACGAGCAGTTATATAATTTTCTCGTCTCAGTTTTATCATTCTAAATATATATTGATTATATTCAATACATTAAATAATATACATAATAAATTACTTATACAAATAATTAAAAATAGTACAATAAATCGAATGACTATAGGATAATTTTTTATTTTTTTAAAAAATTTTGAATAATAAAATCACTATTTTATTTTATAATGTTAATTTTCCTAAATAAAGTTTGATTTTGGTTAAAAAAAAAAAGAAGTCAAATTTATGAGATAAATAGCTATGAAAAGCGTTTCTGTGCCAAACCGCTGGCGGGAACATGTAATATTCCCTCTACTAGAAAGTACAGAGAGTTAAAGGAATTTATTTTGACCTACTTCTTTTCCTTTATAGCTTTGATATCACACCATAAATTTGTATGAATAAACACACGCAAAGCTTTTCCGCCACACGCCAAAATCATATTATTAATGCATCATGGATGATGACAACAAGATATACAAACATACATGACATGACAGACATGCATAGGATGACATGGAAATACAAGTAACATAAACAACATAAGTGAACAAAGCGAAAGAATAGCATTTGACTTCGGCTGAGGGGAGAGAGAAAAAAGAAGAGAAAAAAGGTAAAGAAAAGAAAGAATGAAGAAAATTCAATCAGATCGAATACAATTTTGACGTCCGCAAGGACAGACACGCAACACATTCCCTTCATCCCCTCTCTTTCTCTCTCTGTTTTTCTCACTCTAGCGCTTTTTCTCTCTGGATGACATTCCAGCTAAGAACAGGGCACACTTGAAAAAACAAAACAGACAAACACCTAGAACGCATAAAGATAATTCTTTTGAGTGGAGATAACAAGTTTGTTTAAGTGATTTTGTTTTGAAGAAGAAGAATAATAAGGAGTTGGGAGTAGAAGAGACCTGATTGTCGCCATTTTAGTTGTTGTTGTCATGTTGTTTTGGAGATTCTTGAAGACTATTATATATTTGTCACTGTTCATTTTCAACTTTTGGTAAGTTTATTTAAAGTCTTTAGCTTTGAACCTTTTGGTGTTTTTCTCATTTAGTTCAATACCATTATTTTTTTTTCACTGGTTTGTGTTTCCGGATCGTTGATTTATTCACTTTGGCACTCGATCGAGCTGTTCTAGTTGTTGTTTTAGCTGTTTGGTGGTTGTTTTAGCAGTAATTGTGCTTTGGGTAGTTAAAGTTTGTATTTGGAATTGTGTTTTTGGGTTCTTGAGGTTGGAAATTTGAGTTTGTGGTGGTGAGTTGAGGGTATGTTTTGTGGGTTTGGTTTAATTTTGATAAATCTTTTGTGGGTTCGTGTCTTTTTTTGATTTGGGTTTTGTTATAGATTTGATGGAAGTTGATTTGTTTTTATGAGCCGGGAGTTCTTGTTGATAGTGTGGTTATGTTGGGGTTCAGGAACTGTGCCTTCTACTGAAAGTTAAGATTTTTCTGTTCACTTGGAATTTTTTGGTTATGGTGGATCTAAGAGTTATTGTATCACGCAGAGATTCATGCCAAAGCCTTTCATTTTTTGCTTGGCTGGGGGAGATTGTACAACTCTAGAATGTTCAGAATCAAAGCGTGTTCCTTGGTTTTGGTTCTTTTTAGTCTGTGGCTTGTCTATGGCAGAACTCAACACCATATGCTCAGACACAAAACATACCCTTGTCTTTGGGTGCACAACGAGGACTTGGAAGCCTATAATCTTGGATGAAATGCTAATGGAGTTGAGCTCTTTGACCAGTTTTTCTTGTTTGGTTGTGTAATTTTCATTTTTGTTTGAATTCATGTAATTTTAGATATAGTTGTAGTTTCTACCGAGTATTTGTAGATTATTGTTAGTCTTGAAAATGGTACTGCCAGGCCAGGCTCCAATTGGTGGTGCCCAGTCTGTTTCTCCTTCCCTTTTGCGATCAAACTCAGGAATGTTGGGAGGTCAGGGTGGTCCTTTGCCTTCTCAAGCATCGTTCCCATCACTTATGTCGCCACGGGCACAGTACAATAACATGAATATGCTTGGAAATGTTCCCAATGTAACCTCACTACTAAATCAGACTTTTGGAAATGGTGGTTTAAATCCAGGGCTTTCTGGCCCTGGGAATAATCAGCGTGGAGGTATGGATACTGGGGCTGAGTCAGATCCACTTTCAGGTGTCGGTAACGGAATGGGGTTTAATGCTTCTTCATTGTCGTTTGTACCATCAAACTTGGTGAATACTGGTTCATCTGGTCAAGTTCAAAGTCAGCAGTACTCAAACCCTTCTGGTAATCAGTTGCCTGATCAGCAGCAATCGCAGCAGCTTGAACCTCAAAATTTTCAGCATGGTCAGCAGCCAATGCAACAATTTTCTGCTGCTCACAACACTCAACAGGGGCAGCAGCAACAACAATATCAATCAATCCGTGGCTTAGCTGGTGTTGGACCAGTTAAGTTGGAGCCACAGGTGGGTAATGATCAACAGGGGCCGCAACAGCAGCAGCAGCAGCAACAGTTGCAACCGTTAAGAAACCTTGGGCCAGTGAAATTGGAACCACAGCAAATTCCGACAATGAGAAATATGGCACCGGTTAAAATGGAACCACAACATTCAGATCCGTCATTGTTTTTGCATCATCAACAACAACAGCAACAGCAGCAGCAGCAGCAGCAACAACAACAACAACAACAGCAGCAGCAGCAATTCCTTCATATGTCGAGGCAGTCCTCTCATCAGGCTGTTGCCCAAATTAACCTTTTACAGCAACAAAGATTCTTGCAACTACAACAGCAGCAGCAACTACAACAGCAGCAGCAACTCTTAAAGGCAATGCCTCAACAGCGTCCCCAATTGACACAGCCATTTCAACCGCAGAATTTGCCTATGAGATCTCCTGTGAAACCTGTATATGAACCTGGGATGTGTGCCCGGCGTTTGACACATTACATGTATCAGCAACAACATAGACCTGAAGTAAGATCTTATATACCTGAAGAATTATTTTTAGCTTATTGTGCATGGCTATAATGGTTGCTAATTTGTTCCATCATTTATGTGCAGGACAACAACATTGATTTTTGGAGAAAATTTGTGGCTGAGTACTTTGCTCCTAATGCCAAGAAAAAGTGGTGTGTGTCTATGTATGGAAGTGGTCGGCAAACGACTGGAGTATTTCCTCAGGTCTGCTGCTTAAGAAATCTAGGGGATTGGACTGTTGCTGTTTAGGATAACTAGATGCTGTTGACCTCATCTTAGTTGGCTTCTTTAGTATAAATGATTGAATGAACATAATAATTTTCATAATACACGGTTGCTCCTTTAACTATCGTCTTAATGTTTAATCTGTCTTTATCACATGGATCAGATTTATCTTACTACCTGTTTTTTGCTTGCTTAACAATGTTAACTGTGGGTGTATACTGTAAAATGATAATCATACTTGCTAATTTTACAGGATGTTTGGCATTGTGAGATATGTAATCGCAAGCCAGGCCGTGGTTTTGGTATGCCATTGTCACTGAATTTTCGAAGTTTTTCTTTTTCTCTGCATGTTTTTTAAGTCCTGAGCTTGAGAGCTTAACTTGCCTCTAGTTTCTACTGTTTTCCTTATTCGTGTTTTGTGTTTAACAGAAGCAACTGTAGAGGTTCTTCCGAGGCTTTTTAAAATCAAGTACGAAAGTGGTACCTTGGAGGAGCTTCTTTATGTTGATATGCCCCGCGAATACCAGAATTCATCTGGTCAAATTGTCCTGGACTATGCAAAAGCAATACAGGAAAGTGTTTTTGAGCATCTTCGTGTTGTTCGTGATGGTCAGCTTCGGATAGTTTTTTCTCTGGATCTGAAGGTACAGGGTTAACTAATGACTTTTTGTTTTTTACAATTACTTGGGAGCCTTTGTTACTGAGAATATTCTCTTCCTTTTCTTATCCTATCATTCTTTCTACTAGATATGTTCTTGGGAGTTTTGTGCTCGGCGTCATGAAGAGCTTATCCCACGAAGATTACTGATACCACAGGTCATTGATCAAGCTAGTCCATTCTTCAAAATTTCACTTTTATCAACTTGAAAATTTTTATTGTTGCTCTTGTTTGTTGAGTGAAATATTATTTTATTGGAGCTGCTATCATATTGTAGTTGGCTAATGTGCTGGTTTAAAGTGCTGATTATATCTTTTAAAATTTATATTGATCAAACATTTGTTTCCGTATGAAGCTTGGGATGCATGCTCTCCTGCAAATATACTATTTGGGGCAATTGTGCCAAAACAGTTTAACATTGTTACATTGAAGTCTATGCATACATTGTACCGGATCCACTTGATGGCTACTTGATCATGTTTACATGGGAAAAATGACAGTTTTTGGTGGTATTGATACAATGATATATGGAGCATCTCATAATGTATATAGACACTGGAGAATTATTAATCACTCCTGTTATACTCATTTATTAATGGAATGGATGTGACATGCTCCAAGTGTACATTGGATGGTTAGTGAAATGAATTTAATCTCTATTTCATTGCTTTTGGAATCACTTGATTAGGAATTATGCGTTAAGTATGTTCTAGGATTTAAAAAATTGAATGCTTAATATTGATCATTTTCTATTTGATCATGTGATTAAAACACCAACCCATGCTATAACTCCATTTCTGTAACACCTGCATGTGTGGATTGTGTAAATTGATTGGGTTCTTTCAGAGAAAACGGGCTTGGATAGTATTACTGGTCCAATAATTAAGGTTTCAATCTTTTCATTTAGGGCTGGTAAAGAAAGCTTTTTAATGAGCTGCAAAGCAAGAGGCTCCATAAATGATTTCCTTCTTGGATAATTTTAAACTACTTTTCCTTTATGTGGTGATGCTTTGTCATTTCACTTGTTCAGGTTTTCTTATGTGTGTTGGGTCATACCTAATACTGGCAGTAATTGTGAATAAGTATTAGATCTGTTGATTTTTGTATTGGAGTCTGTGAATAGCATTAATATACATCTTTCCTGACTCTGGACCTTTGTTGCTTTAACAACTCGGTTGCATTTGTGTCCAGAGCATGCTCAATTTCTATTCACTATTTGAAGGTTGTAGCTTTTTACTGCATGTGTAATGCATATGGGAATTTTCTTTCAATGTTGCTACATAGAGGGTGCGGTTCATATCTGATCAGTTATTGAATGTGTGCAGGTTAGTCAGCTTGGTTATGCAGCTCAAAAATACCAGGCTGCTACTCAAAATGTATCATCTAGTTTATCTGTCCCAGAATTACAGAGTAATTGTAATATGTAAGTCTGTTGGTTCTTTATTTACCTGTTTTTGTAATTTATGCAAACCTCTTTGCTGTTTCTTCTGTGTTTAAGTTGGAAGGTGGAAGCTTGATCACACATGAAACCGTTGTTGTCTATGTGGAAAATCTTTTTATTTTGGTACTTTTAGTAGATTAGTATGGTATGACATGCAATTGAAAAACAATCCAATTACGTTTTTTCTAACTTCATATAATTGATAGAGTTGACCTTGTTTTATCTGGACTTCTCTGTGCATGTGCCAGAAGCATTGGGGAATAATTGTCATTTCTCTTCAATTATGTCATATATTTTTATTTGCAGACACTCTGCTAGAGAACTAGTCAGATTTAACAGTAATTAAATATTTGGGAACGGGTCATGTTCATAATACTGCCCATAGATGATGTCACATGCTAGAATATAGGTGGGATTCAGTAAATGACAGACACACCCATGGTTATCATCTATTTTATGTAGGAAGAGCAGGTTCTTGTTAAGGAAATTAGGATATATTCAAGGGCTGTTGCTCATAAGTGATGGTTTTTGGATTTATTTTTTTGTTTAATGTTTGATCTTTAATGCTATACTATGATTTTAATGAGTATTTCTGCTTAGGTTTGTTGCATCGGCTCGGCAATTGGCAAAAGCATTAGAAGTGCCATTGGTTAATGATTTAGGATATACAAAGAGATATGTTCGATGTCTTCAGGTGATGTCCTTTATCTTTTATGGTCAATATTGACATAATGATACTTATATTGGTCCATATTTATTAATTTGGATATTTTCGTCATTTTACAACAGTGAGTTGCTGAGTAACATGAGATGTTTAACTTAAGTGCTAATTTTTGTGAAACATAAGTATCATTAGTTTTTAGTCATTGCTTTGTTCAGTGAATCTGGGTTGAATATTTGCTTTTCTGCTGCTTAGAGGGAAAATTGGTCAATGTTTGTTTGATACTTATTGCTAATTATTTGTAAATATTTATCATATAACCAAGGTAATAAACCTGTGTTATACTGATGGAAAAAGAAAATGTTCTTACCAATATCAACTTTTCATGTCTGATTGTATCAGTTGATTATTTATTTAGCTCAGTTTTTCTGTGTCATGGTTTTTTCTTAATTTTTATTTTTAATCTGTCATGGATGTGGTAGAAAAGATTGACCAGAAGAATTGTTGTATAATTATTTTATGTCAAGCACTATATCATCTAAAGTCTATTTGCTGCCTCATTGATTGTTTTGTCACTCCATGGGCGTGTTACAGATATCTGAAGTGGTTAATAGTATGAAAGATTTGATTGACTACAGTCGAGAGACGGGGACGGGACCGATGGGTAAGAAATGAAAAAACTACATTGTAGTTATATCTTTTTTTTATATATTTTTTTGTCTGTTTACTTTTTTTTGCTCAACATGTAGCAGCGAGAAGGTAGTTTTAAAGCCTCTTCATTCTCCTTGGCTTGATTCATAAACTAATTATGATTTGTTGGATTTAGCTTCACTTCTTTTAGTGCTAGTAAGATGCTATAGAAAGGGATACTTTCTCCATGTTGTTTCGTTACACCATCAAGGCTTTTTTTTTGTATGTAATATAAAGAAAGAAATAATTCTGCAAATTCCAAAATGGATAAGTTTTAGTTTTATGCTAAATGTATTCAGGATTTATTAAGCATCATGTGGCTTGATTCTCTGCAGAGAGCTTGGCCAAGTACCCCCGACGGACAAGTGCTACTTCTGGGTTTCACAGTCAAACACAACAGGCTGAGGATCAGTTACACCAACAGCAACCAGTGGCTCCCAACTCAAACGATGATCAGAGCTCTGCCCAGGCCAATGCAATGCAACTGGCTGCTAGCAATAGTGTGGCTAGTGTAAATAACTCACTCAACCCTGCATCTGCATCTGTATCTGTATCCACCTCAGCCAGCACTATTGTTGGACTTCTTCACCAGAATTCCATGAACTCTAGACAGCAAAATACTATGAATAACGCAAGCAGTCCTTATGGTGGAAGTTCAGTACGGATTCCGTCTCCAGGATCTTCTAATGCTATTCCTCAGGCACAAAACCCTTCACCAATTCAGTCAACAACACCCTCATCATCTAACAATCTTCCACAAACATCTCATAATGCTTTAACGGCTGCCAATCACATGAGTTCAACAAGTTCACCAGCCAATATCTCAGTGCAACAACCATCTCTATCTACTGAGACTGACCCGAGTGACTCTCAAAGCGCTGTCCAGAAAATCATGCATGAAATTATGATGTGCGGCCAACTTAATGGTGGGGGTGGCATGGTTGGTGTTGGTTCAATGGGAAATGATGTCAAAAATGTTAATGGGATTTTACCAACAGGTAATAATACAGTCCTCAACAGTGGTAATGGCCTGCTGGGAAGTGGGGCAGTCAACAATAATTCAGGTATTGGAAATGTAGGCTTTGGTAACATGGGTGGTGGACTTGGCCAGGCTGCAATGGTTAATGGAATCAGAAATGCAATGGGTAATAACTCCATGATGAGCGGAAGGGTAGGCATGACAACAATGCCTCCTCGAGATCAAAGCATGAATCATCAGCAGGATTTGGGGAATCAGCTACTCAGTGGTCTTAGTGCTGTCAATGGTTATAATAATCTTCAATTTGGAAACCATCCCCATGAAAGGATATAGCAGTCAAATGAAGTTTTGGGGTTTTTGATTATGGCTGCTTATGCTGCAGCAGTTGGCATGACAAAGACAATTCAGAATCGGCAAATTTGTTCGGTTGGTAGCCCTGCACAGATCTCAATGAGGGTACATGACATAATAGTTAAGGGCATCCATCCCCTCCCACTCTGTACTAATTCCAGAAAGTAAAACATATAGCATAGTGTTTTATCAATGAAATGTTAAGTCATCCTGTGTTGCTTCATTTCTTCTAATTGTTTTTCCTGATTTATAATTCAATATAGTCACATAATTCTACTAACAATCCTTGGGATGGGAATTCAGGAAAGAAGGTCGACTGTTTTTTGGTAGTGGTGGAGCTTGTGCTTGCCTTGTTCAATTATTCCTCTTAGTCTTCTGTAAAATAGGGAGTGTATTTTCTGGCTTTGTCTGGGATCCTTTTTTCATCTCTTCTTAAGTACTATAATATTTTTTAGATTTCTCCCCTTCTCCCTGTATCACCACTCTTTTCAATCCCATTATTAATATTCATTCAGTTGCTTCATAAATGTCTCTAAACTGTTAATTCATGGTGCCTATGCTTGATGGAACTGTAGCCCCAATGAGAGTTTATTTCTGTGACGTTGTCCTTTGCAATGGGAAGCTATTGAATTTTTTGGTTGCTACCAATTTGTCCAAACATCAAACGTGGGTCAAGCAGTGAGAATATAGACATGACTTTCTGCTATTATTATGTTTTATGCTTTCAATATAATAAAAATTTTAATGAGGGAATGGGAGAATGACTGTTTTTCAATCATTTTTTTGGCCAGAATGATAAGATTTCATTTTAGACTCTAAAAATTACATTTTCCATTTTCTATTATGTTAGTAAATCATGTTAAACAAAAAAAAAAAAAAAAAAAAAAAAGATACCCTTAATAATTAAATTATAAAGTTTAAGTGTTATTGTAATGAGTTTAATTATTTTTATACCTTTATAATAATATTAAAATAACAAAAACCTGAATTTATTAGAGTGAATATAGATTACAGGTATCGTTAGGAGAAACCTTTCTTTTATTTTCATCTTCTTTTACATTTCACTATCATTTTTATCAAACACCATGTCATTGTTACCGTAAAAGCCAACAACACTCCGCATTGTCATGAATCCAAAACTGTGTCAATAATCATGGATAAGGAGAAGATATTGAAAGTTAGAACAATTGATTGAGCCTATTGGGTTTTGTCAGTGAAGGAGTATATCATTGCAATCTCAAGTGGGAGAATCTCCACCTTGATGAAAAATGGCAACTTGAAAATTTCGGATTTTGGATTGAGTGCATTGTTGGATTAAAAAAGACATGATGGTTTGGTGGTTGTGATGGTGATGATGGGTAAAGATGAGATGGACTTGGCTTGAGTCAATGAATAATTGGTGACTTATTGGAGCAACTCAAGGTTGAGAGACTCATTTTTATGATGTTGTCTTCAACATTGAAGCCTTTGAAGTGGGAATCTTGTCGTCACCAAACTTGTGATTATAAAGGTGATGGAAGATGATGACATCACTTAACTTGTGGTTGGAGATGATGAAGCCAAACTCATGGTTGGAGACGATGATGTCGCCAATCTAGCTCACGGCTATAGGAGGTGATGTTGCCAATCTAGTTTAGTCAACTTTGCCTAACACAAAGAGAAGGAATAAGTAGAAACTAAGAAAGAGACGAGGAAAAGAGAAAAAAAAATTTAGATCTTGAAAAATTAATTAAAAATGCTAGAGGAAAAATGGGAGAAAAGAAAAAAAAAATAAAATAAAAACATTAAATTTTAGAATGTAATTGATAGTCATCATATATTAATTATATAAATTATGGGCTTCTTGTTTATTTGAAATGAAAAAAAAGATATCCTTGCACATTACAATCTCATCACCAAAAGTATATTTAATTTGTTTCGATCCAACTAGGACACAACATAATTGAGAGACTATGTTGACATCTTTTTTCTTCCAAAGCGTTTACAATTCAAGTCCAAATTTTAGAATCAGACCCATGTCACTTGAACTACATAGACATTGGGTTTTGGCTCGCTGCTGCTTCATATTTGTCCTTTGGGAGAGTCCCACAAAGACACAAAATTATCAAGAAGAAAATAGAGTCAGAGAGAGAAACTCCTGCACTTGGGAATGGATAATTACTTGCATTAATGTCATTGATGCAACCTTAAACAAGATTTTGGTAAATAATTTTCATTTCTGTAGATATTTTTCTATTGTTGCAGACAAAGTAGTCTTGGGCACAGCTCCAATAACACTCTCCTTCTTCTCGCCATTTTTGAAGAAGAGCACCGTGGGAATGCTTCTAATGCCATATTGAGTTGCAATGTTTGGGCAGTCATCAGTGTTGAGCTTGAAACAAGAGATCTGTCCTGCATATTCTTTAGCTAATTCATCAACGACTGGCGCTATCATTCTGCATGGTCCGCACCAAGGCGCCCAAAACTCCACCAGCACTGGATTTTCATTTGCTATCACACTTTTTTCCCAGCTTGAAACTGTCACCACTTGAACTGCTCGCAAACACATAAAAAATATATATGTAATGTCTGTTCTTTACTGCACGCAAACACATAAAAAATATATATGTAATGTCTGTTCTTTCTTCTTTTTTTTTTCTTTTGAATGAGTGATATGGGAAAAATAATATTTACCTTCATCCACAGCTTCGCGAGCTTTGCACACAAACAGAGGGTTTCTGCTTGTGGTTTTGAGGGAATAAGTAAGAGACAAAGATGGTGAAGTGAATAATAAATTGGATTTATTGAACCCTTTATTGGTTGGAATATGAAGCTTTTCTAAGGATGAAAATGGCTGACAGCATTGGACAACACCAACTCTAGTAGTGTACATTGGGTTAACTTGAAAACACTTCTCCAAAGCCATTCTTGGCTTTCTTTATTTCTCCTCCTCTTGTAGAGAGGAGAGTACTGAATATCCTCACAGTTATTGAAGTTCTGATAGGGTGTGAATAGTACGAAGAAGATGTGGCCTTGGTGTTTTAGTTTTTTCTTTCAAATTCATGTTTGGATTTTCTGAGTTTGGCATGTGGGGATATGGCCACACAATTGTGAGGTGCTGAAAGTGCACAAACCACAAATTTATGCGGTTCATAATTTATAAGTCAACTCTCATTTGGATATATATAACAAGGAACAAATACGGTCTTGGGATTGGCAGAAAGATATTCTTCGCTGCAAACCATTAGCTCCTTATCTATAATGCATCTTGGTAAAATAAATTCACAATAAATAGAATAAATTACTATTATTACAAGGAGGTATAGAATTACTATTATAGCAAAGGAGGTATAGAATATGCAGTGTTGGAGAATATGAAATGCAAAGAGATAAAGGTTTTGAGATAGAAAGAGTAGGAGCATCGAGGACATCCAACATGTTTTTAACACTCCCGTTTAGATATCCATTTTATAAAGAAACTGTCTCAATAAAAGCTTCAGAAAAACCCAGTACGGAAAAAATGATTAAGGAAAAAATACTACAAACTGAATTTACTCATTCTATTGGAAACAAGATTTAGGGCCTCTAAGCTGACACATTCCAATATTATGTACAAACTTTTCAAATGTTGCAGAAGATAATGCCTTTATAAATAAATCTGTGAAGTCATCACTTGAATGAATTTGATGAATTTCATTATCACTGTTTTTTTGATGGTCATGTGGGAAAAAGAACTTTTGCAAAATGTGCATGTCTCACTTTAGCTATGCTATACATGTAATATTGTCTTCATAAAATATCGTTGGAGTATCATTTTGTGAAGGTTGATCACATGTCTTCTGGACATGGTGAGTCATCAATCTTGGCCAAATAATTCTTGATTTGCCTCATAAATTGCTAGTATTTTTCCATGATTTAATGAAGTAACGACTTTTATTTCTTTTGTAGACCTCAATGATATAATTGTTCCACCATATGTGAATAAATAACCTATAAGAGATCGAACTTTATATGGATAAGATAAATATCTTGCATCTACACAATCAATTAGTTGGGGTCTAGATTTATTTGAATAAAACAAACTCATATCAATTGTGCCTTAGAAATATTTATCTCCATTGCAATATCTCCACATTGGAGAAAGAACTATATCTTGCTAATAAGTTAATAGCAAATGTTATATTTGCTATTCTATTATTAGCAAGATACATTAATACCCCAATTACACTAAGATATAATATTTTAGGATCAAATAGTTCTTCAATGTAACATTTATAGGTATGTTATGAGATTATTTTACTCTTTTATTTAAATTTAGTTAGAATAAGGATTTGAAAAATGGCTAAGTATGAGATAAAGTGAGGTTTTTTTACTTAATGAATGACTGTGCATAGATGGTGTATGCTTGTTCATGAATCTGCCATATGGATGATATAAATATCATGTTATATCATAAAGTTAATGGGATGCACAATGAGTACATGACAACGACATCGACTACTAGCATATTCTATTTAAGATCACATATTGCTTAATTTGAGTTTTTATTCCATAATCTTTGATAACATCACCAATAGTTTTAAAACACATTCTTATCCTATTTCCACTTATGACTATCCTAACAATCAGGGTGGATTTTTTGGCGACTGAAAGAGGTGGCTTCAACATCAAAATCTACAACAGGAAGAAAGATAAGTAAGATATGATTATACAGTTTAGTTTGATTATCAATTAGGGATGGTGATCTTGAATTTAGGTTTTTTGAATTGTATGATTATTGTGATGATCTTGTATAACCTGTGTAAGGATATATTTGTTATATAATGCCTAAATGAAGTGTATAACCATGAAAGGTTTTAGAGTTGACAAGGAATAGTTCAATGAATATGTGATGATTTGACTTTTTCATATGATGATATTGATGAATTAATAAATTATTATTCTTGTCAAATAAACATATGATACTTTTTCATAAATGTTGTATGCTGAAATATTAGGTGATAGAAACATATTTGTTGTTATTGTAGGACACCTCAGAGGGGTATTACTGTTCACTGCTTTACATAATATAATAATAAATAAATAAAGAAAATAAAGTCAATAATACCCGATCGAAATGCCTAAACTGAACAAACATATCACAACGAAAAAACCTGATGTAAAAGTATACATACACATATACATGCCCAAATAAAAACTGAGTTTATATTAAAATATTCGTGGAACGTGTGCAATAAAAACATGTGCCTTTACATGCAAAGAAAACTGAGCAAGCATGCAACCCGAAGCATGCTACAAAATAAAAGCAACTGGATCCCAGACGGTAGCCAACTCCTCCTCCTAGCTCCCAACAACTCACCTGCAAAAGAAAGGAAAGTAGGGAGTGAGTGATAAAATCACTCAGTAAGCACTTCATATCCTCAGACCCTAACCCAATCCTTCTCGAAGGATTGCCACCTCATCTCAAACAGAACAGGCTCAACTGACATCATACTCTGGCGATCTCATCTTTACGGATCGGATACTACCTCATACCGGGTCGTAAAATACATATATGAGTATACGTAAACAACCTAGAGTGAAGAGTAATCCAAGCGGTCGAACTCGACTCTCTAAACTCTCTTACTGATGCTCGCTAACTTACTGTTCTGATATTCTGCTGTTCGTGTCTTTTACACGTTTCTTATTCTGTTTATTTACAGTTTCTTACTGTCTTATCATTCTCTGAATGATATGCTGATATGTCATATAACAATGACATGATATGATAACATGCTGAAACTATAACTAGGCCTAGGTCTGTATACTGAAAATAGTTTTCTGAAAACTGTTCATAAAAATTGCTGTTAGATCCTGGGATCTCATATATGAAAATCTCATAAAAGTTTTATCTGAAAGCTGTACTGAAAACTGTGTACCTTGGGGTACCATGATATGCTGAAAAACTGTGCTGCACAGACTGATGAATACAGGAATTCGGCACCTTGGCCATGTGAGTTTCCTTTGTAAACACACGCCACAAACTGTATGGACCACGTGATGCCATCAGGTCTGGGCCTGAAAACCGATCTGAACTGAGTGCCTCACGCTATACTGCATCTGATCCTGGGATCAGGAAACCTAAACTGCTAGCTGAGCAACCCGGTACATGTCAATACATAGGGCTAGTAATGAGCATATAACTCCTGGTGTCACGGGTGCTGAAACTCACAAGTGCCCCCTCGTATTCACCCCTGGAATCTATGTTTTTCAACTAAAAATATGAATTTAGATCTTCGGATCCATTTCTGAAAACACTGTATGGCATGCCATGCTATGCTATATGTATGATGCATCATATATTCTTATTTGAGCTCATTTTACTGTTTTTATCCATTGGATAGGGTTTACTGTACACATTTCTCAATTAAAGCTTATTTTTCTCTTTTCTGCCTGACGCACGGGCGTACGTGTCGTGTGCACGGGCGTGCATAAGCTTGCACCGGACCGTGACCCAAATCGTGCATGTGATCGTGCAAGGTTCTGGAATTTCATGCATATTTCTCATTTTCTCTTGGTGCACGGGCGTGCATGAACTATGCACGGTCGTGACCCCTCAAATTAGGTCATGCACGGGTACGTAAACATAGTCGTGACCATGCAGATAACGCAGTATGCACGGACGTGCACCTCGGGTGCACGGGTGTGCGTCCTGCTTTGCACCTCCATGATCGCCTGGAATCAACTCGATTCTGACCAAAATCTCAATTCAAACTCAAATTAAACATATTTCACATGCACAACACTTCATATAAGCATAATAACACTTCCAGCAACTTCAAAGCATATATAATGTACATATTCTCACACATCACATATGTATAAGCATAAAATCATCATCATAATCATTCTCATGGCATCAAGCACACAAGAAACATCATAAGCATGTTGGAATCGAACACATCTCAACCAAAACATGCATCAAACATAATCAAAACGTAAGGGAAAGAGGAATGAAGCACCTACCTCTTGACATGCTTTCTCTCTCAAGAAGGACACAAGATCAAGTTGGATTGGAAGGTCCTGGAAGCTGCTCACCACTTCTAAGGTTAAGATTCTCTGAAATTGAAAGGAAAACTTTAGGTGAAAATGGGTTTGAAAACGGATAAGCACGACCTAAAACCAAGATAGCTGGAAAAATACGCATGCACGGGCGTGCACCTCTCATGCACGGTCGTGCATCTTGAGAAAATTACAAAAATGCCATTTTCCTGTGCTCGCATGCAAATCCACCCAATCGGATCCATGCGCAAGCCACCAAACTCTAGGAAAAGCTCTATTTCACCCCAAAACTCTCTAACAACCCTAGAATTTCCAAAAATCTCAATCTGACCCCAAACTTGGGATGTTACAGTTATTATGTTAGAAATGTTGGTCAAGGATTTTGATAATTAGATATATGATACTTAAACTAAGGTAAATTATTGTTCTTTTGCTGAAAACATGATTTTGAGAATTATTGGGCTTGTTTTGGATAGCTATAGTACATGTTAGATTGAAAAATCTGACCAAAATGGCTTAAAACCTAACTTCAAAGTGTCATGTATGACTATATCAAGGTCTAAGAAGTCATGCATCACATAAATATGAAGTTTATGTATAGATGAACAATCGTGCATAAGACATACATAACCATTCATTGAGTAGGATAAAGATGTTGATTACCAGTAGAAGGTTGTACATAAGACCTATACATTCAGCTGTGACATGTAAGTTGATTCATGATGAATGTCCACATAAAAGAGGTGTACGACTGTTCATGAATGTGAAATGATAATAGTTTTCTTAGGTTGTGCACATTTATGTATAAAGGGACATACAATTGCACATAACAAAACCTTTAGATCATGTACATTTGTGTATGAAAGGACACATGATCACACTTGTGAAAGGGGAGTCTCGTGAATGTCCATAGTAAGACCAAATGCATGCTTGTACAAGGTTGAATGTATGGTTATGCATAAAAGAAATGTTAAACGCTTGTCCAAGGGAAACAAACAACTATTTGTAAAGTTGTCCCAAGAGATATTTAGGGATGTATATGGTACGTTAAGGTATTAAAAGGTGCCCAAAAGAAAAAAAAAAAAGCTAGGGCATATAAATCATGAACATGTACATAATAGGTGAAAGCTAAAGCTTGAGATAAGTTAAGATAGACTTAAGATATAAGAAAACATATCCTAGGGTTATGAATATGAAAATAAGATTACGGTGTAGATTATTAATGTTTTTTTTGGACTGGGGTGATCAACCATAAGAACCTTGTAAAACATACGAACCTAAAGAACCCTAAAATGCATATATGGGACATAAAAATCCTAAGATAAAGAAATTTAAATCACCCATGAAAGCATAACATCCCTACAAATGTATGGATATGTTTTTAGAAGGTTGTTATGAAAGATATCCATAAAACACCCACATGTATATCTCAAGAGAAAAATTGTCATTGCATGTATATATATGATAATGTTGATTGTGACATTGGTTAATAATTGATTTAAGTACGATTGTTCAATTTTTTGAATGATCAACAATGATGCATGAAAGGTGCATGCTCGTTTAATCTGATGTTGTGCATGGTAAGATGCATGCTTATGCATTCAATTATAGCTTTAAAGTTTATACAAGATATGTTCTCGTGTTTTGAGAGATTATACTTCATATTGTTTTTTTCATCTTTGTTCAGTTTTGGGAGAGTGGGTTCTTTTGGTGATAGTAGTAATTCCAATGATTGGAGAGTGTCTTTCAGCAAAATAAGAAAGTATAAAAGAGCTACCTTGAATCTGCTTACTTAAGGTATCTAAGTAGAGAAACTCTAGATTAAGTCTTTATACAATGTATGATGTAATATTTTTTTTTTTTATTATGAATCAAGGTTAAAAGAGAGAATATATAGTGAGAAATAAATTTAAGAGGGTTTAGTAGTAAGATAGTCATTTATAGGCTTTTCTCATGTGTAGCATGAGAAGCTAAAAATCTATGATTTATTTGGAGCATGATTATGCATCATTTGGACACACAATCATGCATTCTTTTAATTATACACATCGTGTGAAAGAAGGATACACGATCGTGTATCTTAGGGACATAAAATCATGCTTTCCTTCTATATCAGTGCAACTATATAAAACAGAGACATCTTTTTCTTTGTTAGATCTTTACTTAGTTCTCCTTCTCTTCCATAACTAACCTTAACCAAATATTTGTAAGAATATCAGTTTGAAGCAACCAGTTGAACTAGAAATCCAACTAAAATTAGAGAGATAAAGATTATTAATAGCTTGAGGTAAGTAATTTCTTGCCTTTTTCCTTTTTTGTCTTTATAGCATGTGTTTCCTTGTATATGTGCTAAAATGTTGAGTGAAACATGTTTTGAGTTTAAGAGGCATGAGTATATGATAAGATGATGAAAGATGAGAGATTTTATAGGTAGAAGCATACTTAGTATACATGTATGTATAATTGTAGTTAAAAGATTAAAAGCATGCTTGACTGTGATTTGATACTCTTTGATGAGGAAAATATGTTTAAAGTTGTGTGTTTTGCATGTATAAATACTAGAATAAATTTAATTTAAAATTGATAGAGATTTGGTTGGGTTTGGTTTGAGTTTTGCAAGTTCTAGAGGCAGAATTATAGAAACAAAGTGTGACAGATGACCGTGTCCCTAATAAACACATGACCGTGTTGTCATATTTCTGTATAGTCACAACTGTGTATGCGTATGCCTGACTAAGGCCAAAATGGTAGTGCCTTTAGGACACATGACCATGTGTCTCAAGGTCACGATCGTGTGTCTTTCTTAATTTTGCATGATCATGCCTTGGGGGTCACAACTGTGTATGAGTTGAATCTTGTAGGCCCATGCAATGTTGAGCCAGAGCCATGGCCCAGTACAGGACTGTATGTCCTAAATACACATGACCGTGCAACAAGTAAAAAAAATAACAAAACAGAAAAGAAGAAAAAAAAAAGAGAAAATGCAAGGAAAAGAAAAGAAAGAGAAAGAAACATAAAATCTTAGTAAGAAAACACATAAAACTCAAAACTTGTAGCAGGAAACATAAAAAATGATAGCTAAAAGTCAAAGTAGTTTACCCGAAACTAATTATCAAGTTCGAAAAGTAAAAGAACTTGAATAAAAATTCAAGATACACTTGAAAAGCTATAGAATTATAAGTTGTAATAAGATACATATATATATATGTCTGTGTGTAAAATATACATAGTGAAATACTATTTCAATATATGTAACACATAATCAGAATAGTGCATACAATCTAGATACAAAATAGAAGGCTAACAAACATGTGTAATAGAATAAAAAATAGAAAGTTAAGCACAGAATCAAGTTCCAAATTCACTTGAGTATGAGAAACTCAATAAGAAGCCAAGATAAAGTAAACATCATGCATTATATACATTATATAACAATGCATGTCAAAACATTATTTTCAAAAAAAAAGGATCAATAGATCTATATGTATGTTTTAAAATATCGTTTTAAAGGTGAATATGAGGAGACACTTATGAGATCAATTTTTAGTTTATTGACTTCATATTAGTATAAATTCATATTTTTAGTTTATTGATATCAATATTAGTATGATAGTTTATTTTCAGCTTACTAGCATATCACCAGTATGGTACAACTCATATGGACAGGGTGTCAAATCCCTATATTTATTAGTCTGATCAATATAGTAGTTTCAGAAACAACTCTTATATATATATGAGAAACTAATTTTAGATATATGTTTATTTTAGGATATTTAGATTCCAATAGGTATTTTCAATAAATATTTTTAGAAAATAGACCCAAGGGCTAATATATGATTTTCAACATAGATATGATTTCAACATACTTCATATTATGTTATTCATAATATATATATATAAAAAAGAATAGAGTGAATGATTATGACTAGTAATAGTCAAGTAACCCACAACTTATAATTGTAAGACAAGAAATGAAATACGCATAAAATATTAGTCAAATAACAAATAAACAGATAATAGATTAAGTCTCAAATAGAATAAGCAACATAATAAGTTACAAACACAAAATACAACGTGTCAATCATGAAAGTAAAATAAAGCTAGATAGAGACTCATGACAAGTCATGAGTACTACAAAACAAGTAAGTCATAAACAGAAACATGAAAGAAATTAGATAAGATTCATGAGAAGTCATGAGTACTGCAATACTCAGATACGATATTAAGAAAAAAAGTCTAAAAAGAGAGTTAAGCTGGACAAGTCACACCAAATCTAGATCTTTCATACCATGTTGTATATGTATACTTTATGTATGTAATTATAGCATGGCATGAATCAGAAATATGGATGAGATGATAAGCAAAAAAGAAAGAAAGGCCTATAGGGCAAGAGATAAACTAAGTAAAGTCTACCAAATAAGAATTTAAGATAGACCCGGTACAGAGAGATCAGAATAAAATGAGTTAAGAAACATGATGCGTAAAGAAGAGTTTAAAAATGTCATCGACTAAGAATTTAGATAAAATAAAAAGTTAGAGTTTCGTGACCAGTCATGAAGGTAGAACAAAGTTGAAATTTGCTTAAGAGTTGAGAGAGAAATTACTTATTGAGTGATTTGTCACTGATTCCCTATAGTTTTCTTTCTTATAAGTTAGTGATTTGAGGAGTTGAGTTAGAGCATGAGATAGTTGAGGAGTGCGATATAGTTTTTAGTATGTCTCCACCTGTGCGTAAATGATACACACACACACACATACACACATAATATATTTAGTTTTCAGTGGATAACATGTTTGACTCGCATGCTTGAATAGTACTCATGCATATGATATATAGTATCATGTATGTTGAGATATTATTAAATAGTATTAAAATATATATTTCTTTTAGGATACCGTACATTGAGTTTCACCATATCATTGTAAATTTCATTTAAAGCTTCCACATGCATTTTATGTATTTATAAATAATAGTATATAATGTTTTGGATGTGTTGTATAATGTTTTCAATATATTAATATTTAAGATGCCACAGAATGCATATTTTAGATAGGTTTGTGTGGGATTCCTACTATATATTAAAATAATTTAAAATAATAATAATAAAAAATAATAATAGTAGTAAACAGTAATATATAGCAGTAAATGTCACAATTTACTGGAATTTGAGGATGGTTTTTTTATGATGAAATTGATAATGATTGCGTCAGCATATTGTATATATATGTTATTATAATCAAACGAATTATGAGGGTTTACATGTTGATTGATTCTTAAAGACTGAATGCTTAAATATATTGCATATATATTAGGAACAAAAATATATTAAGAAATCTAATTTGGTAATTAGCTTATAGGCTAAATGATGTGAATTTTGAACTTATATTGGTTTATTATGTATTAAGTTAATGTTATGTGTTGCCCTAATATGTTGTGCTTGAAGCCTTAATTTATGTTTCTAGGATGATAAAAAAAATGTTAGAAAGCATGAAAACATCAATAGATGACTATCTTGGTGAAATCCTATAGAAAATAACTTGGAAAAGGGTTACACATGCTTACAAAATTGTCTTAAAGATAGGCATGATTGTGATGTTCCTAAAGGTTTATAATAATAAAGTCACGTACAACTTTGCAGGTAACTCCTACATGTATACCTCAAGGGAAATTTAGTCTTTTTGTATATCTCTATAATTAAGTATGATTATAGCTTAAGGTTTAAAGTGTGATTTTGAAAATTTAAACTGATGAATTATTGCACATAAAGGTACACACACTTGTTCTCTTGAAGCCATATCAATTAGATGGAGAATGTGCCATGTTGGATAATTTTAAGTGGTGCATAACTGTGCATAATGTGATACATATATGTGCATGTAGTTTTTAGTTTAGAATATTGTAAAAGGCACATTTTAGAGAGTTATTGGAATCCCATAACATTTGCTTTTATACTCTAAGAGAGACTTTCAGTGTCTAGTGATCTTCAACATTAGTTTCTAACAAGTAGGTTCATTTTCTGATGAGTCATGAAGATAAAGCAATATCAAGTCATCAAACTTTTATGACTAAGTAGGATGACTGTTTTTTTCATATTGATTATCAATATATAAGTAATATTGTTTTCATGATAAATCTATGTTAAGTTATGAAGACAAGTATGTAAGACCCCCTGCTGGATGTCACTGTGCTGCTGTTATTTATTTATTATATAAAAACTATATTGTATTATTTTATTTATTGACTATTTAAAAATCATCACCCATCACATCCAACAGGAAACCTTACACAAAAACTGTACTGAAAACATTTGTAATGCGGAAGTGTATAAAATAAATGTGGTGGAAAACTGAAACCCACTGTACAATATCTTTAATAAAACTCATATTTTAATATTAATGATTAGTATCTGAAAACATAATTTGATACTGTATATCCCATATGCATGAGCAACATAAGCATGCGAGCCAACATGCTATCTACTGAAAACTGAATACATACATACATTTATGTCTAACTAAAAATATCGGGTGAGAACCCGCTCGAGCTATATCCCGCTCATCAGCCATCTCGCGCTCCAAGCTCAACTCCCCAAGACAACAACCTGCAAGAAAGGAAACTGAGGGGGATGAGTGACAAGTCACTCAGTAAGCATCTCCTACCTCTACCCTCAGGTAGGCTCTAAGTTGATGCAAATCTGGCTAGCTACTAAGCTGATGAACTTAACTAAGTTCTCTGGTAGCCTAATAACTTCTTCTTTTATCTTATTCTTTGTTTTCTTCCTTTAATACTTTTTTGTTTTGTTTCTATTTCATTGTTAATCTGATTACTAGCTTAATAGACTCTACTTGCCTATAGGTAGTCTGACCGTTTATCTGATAATCTTACTGAGTTCATTTCTGATTGATAGAATATTCTTCTTTAATTAACTTATTGATTGGATATTGCCTCATGCTGTGTCGTAAATACGTATATGAGTATACGTAAACAACCTAGAATGAAGAGTAATCTAAGCGGTCTAACTTGACTCACTAAGCTCTCTTTCTAATATTCATTATCTTTTTTCTTTTACTGTTCTGCTATAGGTTCATTTTGTAAACCTGTTCATTCTGTTACATAGAAATAATATCTATACTGGCTTTTCTTTCTGATATTTCATATTCTGTCTGTATTACTGGTTATCAGATTATCTGATAATTTCTCTGTTCTGCTGGTTATTCTGTCATGTATTGTCACATGATTCTCATGTATTCTGAATGTTACGGTTTTACTGTTTCTTACTGATTAATCATATTTGTAACATGTTTTACTGTATATATCTTGTGAAAATGACATGCTATGAAATATACTGAAATCATATCTAAGCCTTGGCCTGTATACTGAAAATAGTTTTTCAAAAGCTGTTTTACTGAAATACTGCTGTTGGATCTGAAGATCCTAAAATAATTGAAAAGTTGATATAACAGTTGCTGAAATACTGACAACTGTATCTGAAAATCATATCTGAAAACTGTGCTGCACAGACTGATGAATACAGGGATTCGACACCCTAGCCATGTGAGTTTCCTATGCAAACACGTGCCATAAACTGTATAGATTACGTGATGCCTTTGAATCTCATACTGAACTGAGTGTCTCGCGCTATACTACATTTGATCCTCGGATCAAGAAACCTATAATCTACTAACTGAGCACCTCGACATATGCCGATACATAGGGCTAGTAATAAGCATATAGCTCCTGATGCAACAGGTGTGCTGAAACTCACAGGTGCCCCCTCGTATTCACCCTTAAAATCGATGTCTGGATCATCGTGTTTTTTTTTTTTACTGAAAACATGAAATTGGATCCTTGTTGGATCCCTTTTCTAAAAACTCTGTACGGCATGCCATGTCATGTAATGTATATCATGCATGATAATTATCATTTCTTTTCTTCTGATTACTTTCTGTGCAGATGTACATCTGTTGTAGTTCTGTTTTATGTATTCGTACTGTTATACTGTTTCTATAACTTATTAAGCTTATCAAGCTTATTAATAAGTTCTGTGTAAACTGTTCTGAGTTTCGTTATATTCTATCACTGTATTTGTCAGTTTACTGTATCGTACATTTCATAACTGTTGCTAGTTCTGCTCTTGTTCTTTTCTATATAGTTTTGATGTTTGTTCTTGTATATGTATACATACATATACATTTACTATATTCGTCACTGTTTTACTATTTCTGTTACCCTATGTACAAACTGTATTTGTTGTTGTTTTCCTGTTTTCATCTGTTTTCTGATCAAAAGCTGTTATTTAAGCTGTTTCTGAATTCTATTAAGTTTCTCATAGGAACAACTGAATTCTCTGTCCCTTCTTTCTTTATACTTATTCTTATTCAACATGAGCGATTTCATGTGTTATTTAACTTAGAATATTCAATTAGCTGCTTTATTACTGAAATTCTACTGAAAAGAAAGGAAAGTTCTCATTTTTACTAAGCATACGGGCGTGCATTATCGGACGCACGGGCGTGCATAAGCCAGCACAGGCCGTGAGCCAGTCGTGCAACCCAACCGTGCAAGGTTCTGAAAATTCTCTACATTTTCTCATTTCTTATTGTTACACGACCGTGACATGAACACGCACGGTCGTGACCTTACTATAAGCTGGTCGTGCATGGCTCGCATACACGATCGTGACCTTGCTAAAAACTCAGAATGCATGGGCGTGCATACACGAACGCATGGGCGTACCTCCAGCTCTATTTCGACACCATGGCCGAAACACGCAAGGTCACTACCAAAACTCAACCCAAAACTCATCAAACTTCAATCAAACATACTATAACATATGAACATGCAATATATATTGTTATTAACACATTTTCCCCATTATTCATAGCCAAATCATACAAAAATTCTCTCTAAACCCTCAAATACACAAACACATGCATCAAGGGAACTAAGCATGCTTCTACCTCTAGATTTCTGATATATTTCTTCATTATCATTTCATAAACATGCTATTACACTGGAAACATGTTTCTATAACTGAATTAACCCAACCAAGGAAACATCTCATGGAAACAGGAAGAAGGTAAGAAGATACTTACCTGGAACTACTAACAACTTCAATCTCTCTATCTCTGGCTGAAACTTGGTTGGATTGACTGCTAAAAACTAACTCATCTCTCTCTCACCTGATTAGGGTTAGCTGGAGAGAAAGGAAAGAGAAAATGGATAAGAAACTCGCTGAAATTGACGGAGGGAAAAAATCTGACTTTATATACTAGTAGGCATGCACGGGCGTACATAGCTAGATACACAGGCGTGCATGGCGAGAAAGGGATGCACGGGCATGTGTCCAAAGACGCACGGTCGTGCTCCTTCCACAAGTTGCATATAAAGCTAACAAAAGACCATTCTACCCTCATAACTCACTGAATTTGATTTCTAACTAAGAAATCTCTTGTCTAACCCTGATTCAAGGCCTAGAAAGACCAATCTAACCTCGGATGTTACAAAGTATGTAATGATATAGTTTGAGGCAACAAACATGTTGAGGATAAATATGTATATATGTGCATACTAGTATAGTTATAATCGAATTATGTGAAGCATGTAACTTGGATTTTAATATATATATTATGTTGATTCTAGTCCATGTTTCAAACAAAGTTGTTATGTGTTAAGTGATTTTGGTTAATAAATTAAAGATTGGATTTCTTGTTGCTTTTGAGTTCCTCGATATTGTCATGATATATTATAGTGAGGGACTTATGCTTCCAGGGTGATAGAAACATATTACAAGACATGAATATATAGTTTTGTTTGTTGGTTGAGATCGAGCATAAAATAGTCTGAATATAAGGTTATAGGCAAGTATGCCTGACTCTCCCAGAGACAGGCATAATCGTGACATGCCTTAAAGTTTACAAAGTTAGTGTCATGTACAATCACGCACCAAGGTATGTGTACTCGTACATGGAACACCTTTAAGTTTTCCGACAATTAGAGAATGATCATGTAAAGGTCATGTATGTTCATCCATGCCACATAAGTTAAGACATAAGGGAAAACCATATAAAAAAGGGTTACAATTGTTTATAAAGTGAAAAGATTGTTTTACCCTTAAAGTTTTGTATGCTTGTAAAAAGTAAAGGTTATAAAATAAACTAAGATGTACCATGCACTTAAGAATGCATGCTTATGTACTGTGTCATGACCAATGTAATCATGCATGATAAAGTCATATACTTTAAAAAGATGTATGCTCATACACTCGACATGCATGTTGGTGCAATAGGTCATGACTAAGGTTACTTATAAGGGGTTAAGTTATGCATGAAGAGAGGAAACATGTCACATTTGTACACTATAGAAAGTAAAAGAAATAAGTTAAGTATCAAGTTTAAGATTTAAGTTACATGGCCCATTAGATAGTAATGTCGAAGCATGCCTAGACAAAGAAATAACTTATAAGGCATGAAAAGACAAATAAGGTGAAAATTGAATGAGCCTAAGTTGGTAGCTTCACTTAAAACCTCCTAGTGCACTAAATGCAAATTCACTCAAAAGTAGTTATATAGCATAACTCCAATGCACTTGAGACCTAAGTTATCTCAAGAGCGGATATGTTTTGTTAGGATTAATTTTAAGGGGACATCTGTAAGATTTTTTTCAATACTGCCTACTAGTTTATAGTAAGACACCATACTCATAATAGGGTACATTGTTTCTTAATATAGCCTAAGTATGAGATAACAATTCATCGATGTAAGGAAAAATGATAGCGATAGCTTACATGAAGTCTCAAATTCCTAACTCAACCTAGTCTAAATAGTTTAATTACAATTTTAGTTCAACTTAGTATTTTCACCCTAATGTTTAAGTTGAAGACAACTATCCTAATATAGGATCCATAATGCATCTTAGTTAACTCGATTTATAGCTTCTTGAGTTAAGAAACAAGCAACAAAGACTACGTCATCCTAGTCGAAGTCTAAAGATATACTCTTAATGACTTAATTGAGATAGGTTAAGGCAAGGGTAAAATAAGGATTATAAAAAATTTAAAATAAAGTATCTTACTTACTAAATGTCTTTTCATTCACTTCCCCGTTTTCTATATGTGCAAGTGCAAGTGATTATGATGGCTGTGAGGTGAGGGGTGATCTTTAGTCGACATAAGGGCATAGTAGTTTTTTTACTATTTTAGTTCAATACGTTCAATTTTTATAATGCATGAACTATTTATGTTATTTTGCTACACATATGGCCACAAATTATGATTAAGTTTTTAGTTTTAGATATTCTTTGTATGCTTACGCACAATATTATATTAATAGTATTTTGGTTATTTTGTACTTAATGGTATAAGTGTATGTAAAGTTTTAAGTTTTGTATGCTTTAATAGTTAATATAATGACATTTCCTTTTTGGAAGGCAATACTTCTAGAGAAGGGTATTACAATGCATGAATGTATACATACCTCTATGTCTGACACTTAAGAAGTCTCTGACAACCAACGACCATATGTACAGAGAACATGCACATCTGTTCATATCACGTAAATTAGGTCACAAGATGTAGTGACCCCCGGCCCAGGCCTACTGTGTGCAGCTGTAAAAATATATATATATATATATATATATATAATAATAATAATAATATGAAAACGTGTCTGTGATGGAGATCCCCACGAGGGAAAAGAATTTAACTACTGCTCAAAATACCTTAAACATTAATATACGGAAGCATAAAATATGAAAAACTTTAATAAAATAAGTCATAAAGACATTTCTGAAAATCCCAGGTTACTCATGTATTGAAACATGTTACCATACAGTACATAATAATAAAATACACACAAACATAAATACATGAGATGCGATTTAGTAAAGCAAATGAGCCGAATCTCAAAATTAGCTGCCGAGCCATGTCCCCAAAACTCACTGACCTGCAAAAGAGAAAGGAAGGGAAATGGGTGAGTGACAAAATCACTCAGTAAGCATTTCCTATCTCTTACGCAGACAGGTCATCAAGCAAAGGCTGATCCTAGATCAGACCTCGGATTCTCTGCTTACTGGTTTCACAATCTTTCTTATCTTTTATTTCTTTACTTTATTTAATCATTAAGTTTTCAGAATTCTCATGTGTTTTATGCTCTGTACTTTACTTTATTCTCATATGTTCTCATGTATATGGTACATGACATGGTATGCATGCTCTGATGTCATGTAAAACTCATATGTAATAAAACTTTGCCCCTCGGGCCTGATTTTCTGAAAACATATTCTTTTCTGAAAACTCTTTCTCATAAAATCTCTTATCCGAAGATCCTCGTATGTATACGTATAGTATATCTGAAAACAGTATCAAAAATACTGTATCTGAAAAATATCTTTGCTATGCTGGCCAGTCTGATGAACACAGGGATTCGACACCTTGGCCGTATAAGTTCAAACCTATAAGAAAATTGTAGCATCCTAGGTTAGAAAGCCCTTAGGGAAAGAGTTTTGGGGTTAGAAATCAAATTCAGAAAGAGATTGGGAGTCTAGATAAGTTCAGGGGTGAGTTAGTAAGTTTTCAGAGCGTGTAGCTTTCGTAGGAATCATTTTGAAAGGATCCGATCAGGTGAGTGAGCGGGAAATGAGTAATACTCATTTTCCCTTGTGCACGCCCGTGCACCCTTGATGCACGACCGTGCGTGGCCTAGTACATAAGTGAGAGCCGAGAGAATTGTCATTTCTTTTCTCACCCATTTTCATTTCAACCAAGTTCTCTCTTCATTTTCAGTTCCTCCCATCCTTAGAGAGGAGATTCAGCAGCAAGTAGCTCCCAATCCGGAGAGAGAGCATAGAGAATAGTTCGAAAGTTTGTTTTCAGAAGGCCAAAGGACATTTTCCCACCCATAGTTTGAGGCTGGGACAAATTCCCACCCGCTTAAGTTTAAAAGCCCAAAGTCCCACCCATTACCTATTTTTTTATTATTATTTTTATTAAAATTACTAAATTACCCTTTTCAAAATTAAAAATTTATAATAAAAATATAAAATAATTTTTAAATAATATAAAATATTAAAAAATAAAAAAATTCAAAAAAATTTTAAAAAAATTCAAAAAAATTTTAAAAAAAATTTGGAAATTCCAAAAACCAGCAGCCACCGCCGTCGGCAACGGCGGCGGTGGCGGCCCGTAATAGAACCAGGTGGCCATTT